>JAODAL010017211.1:0-78423 GCA_025379985.1 Phyllomedusa bahiana | reverse complement strand
ACATATGGTTAAAATATACTCCCTTTTGGGCCCATTTTTTTAATTTTGGGGGTTGATGCAGGTTTAAGGGTATGCTGGGGTTAAAGACAGGGATAGTACAGGGTCGTGACTTTTTTTCTGTGGCTTTTATTAACCTAAGTGTTTTGGGCCTAAGATGTAAGCACGTATCCATTTGACTGTTGTGGATGTTAATTTCAGCTTCTCCAGCCTTTTTTGGGGTTTGAATAATAAAGGGTTTGTTGTTGTTTCTCCCATGGGACTTTAAGGTCATCGCGCATAATCGAGCTCACTATCGAAAAACCTTATCGATAGCGGCCGACTATCGACTATCGATCGATCTCGATAGCCAACGCAATCGCTCAACACTAGTCATGACCACAGTCAGTTCCAAACTGCTACACTTTTAGGGGATATTCACACTGCATTTATTAGATATGTATTTTGGTGCGTTTTCTGGACCCAAACACGCATCTAACAATGCTCAGTGTGATTACATTGATTTGAATGTAAAACACGTATCGTTATTCAGACGATACATGTTTACTTGCGTCTTTCGGATGCGTTTAATGGATCCGATCAAAGAATTGTCATGTCAATTCTTGATTTGTTTTACACAGCAGACGCCCTATTTAAAACTATACGGTATGTTTCTGCTGTACAGAAATTGCATCCAAACACTTTGGATACGTGTTTGGATACATTTTGCACAGTGCTTTTCAATATATTTTTCGAAAAACGTATTGCAAAACGCCATGAGAATATACCCTTAGGGTTTATGAATTTAGTAGAGCCCAGTGCATGGCGCCTTTACAATAGCCCACATAGGGGTAGATTTATTAATACTGTCTAGATCTTAGACAGTATAAACTTAGACTAGACAGTCTTACATTGCGCAGGTTAGAACTTTCTAGTCTTACTTTACACAATTTTAAAGTTTGCTTTCTTTATGCCAGTAGCATCAGCAAACTTTTGGCACATTTCTTGGCGCACGTCATCGTACCTTTCACAATTCTATGACACTTTTACCGAGGCCACACCGCTTTTCCCAGATGAGGCACAGACATTTCGAATACACATCATAAATGTGGTGTAAAGCATGGAAGCCATTATTATTTGGCACATATCGGGCGACATGTAGAGCACGGACAGGCCAGATCTAAATAGCTTTAAAGGGAATCTGTCACATAGATTATGCCCCTTTTGCTGAGGGCAGCACAAGCTAGTGACAGACATGCTGTTCCCAGCACTGTGCCCCTTATTCTGTAAGATGCTGCAGTTTAAGAGCATTTACTCCTTAAATCTTATTCATGAGCATGTGTTAGTTCCACCCACCAAAGGCTAGCTCCGCCCACGGACAGTTATTCACATGTTTCGACCTATTCAAAGTAATAGGGTTGTCAGTTGAGGTGGGCGGGGCTAGCCTCAGGTGGGCGGGGTTTTAAAAAAACTGACACTCTGAAGGACTCTTCGAATTACTCTTCTGGCTGAAAACTGCAGATTTGAGCATTAAATACATGAAAACTCCAGCATCTTACAGAATAAGGGACACAGCCCTGGAAACAGCAGGTCTGACACTAGCTTGTTCTGTCCTCAGCCAGGGGGGGCAAAAACTGTGACAGGTTCTCTTTAAGGCAGTGTAGAATGTGCCAAAATGTATGAACCTGTTCTTCTGCAGGTCATACATACAGGGGCAGGTGTAGAGCCAAAACCACAAAATCTGGTCAGGCACCACCTTTACCCTGGTCTGGGGTGTTTTTTCTGCAGGTATACATACAGGCGCAGTGTAGAGCCAATACAACAAGTCTGGATCAGGCACCACCTTTACCCTGGTCTGGCTGTTCTTCTGCAGGTCATACATACAGGGCAGTGTAGAGCCAATTTAACCACAAGTCTGGCTCAGGCAAACCCCCTTTACCCTGGTCCCGGTGTTCTTCTGCAGGTCATACATACAAAGGGGAGTGTAGAGCCAATACCACAAGTCTAGCTCAGGCATCCCTTTACCCTGGTTGGCTGTTCTTCTGCAGGTCATACATACAGGGCAGTGTAGAGCCAATACCACAAGTTGGCTCAGGCACCCCTTTACCCCGCCCCTGGCTGTTCTTCTGCAGGTCATACATACAGGGCAGTGTAGAGCCAATACAACAAGTTGGCTCAGGCACCACCTTTACCCGGTCTGGCTGTTCTTCTGCAGGTCATACAAAACAGGGCAGTGTAGAGCCAATACAACAAATTTCTGGCTCAAAGCACCACCTTTATCCTGGTCAGGCTTTTTCTTCTGCAAAATCATACATACAGGTGCAGTTTTAGAGCCAATACCACAAGTCTGACTCAGGGACCACCTTTACCCTGGTCTGGCTGTTCATCTGCAGGTCATACATACGGCGCAGTGTAGAGCCAATACCACAAGTCTGGCTCAGGCACCACCTTTACCCTGGTTGGGTTGTTCTTTGCAGATCATAATACAGGGCAGTGTAGAGCCCATACACAAGTCTAGCTCAGGCACCACCTTTACCTGGTCTGGCTGTTTTCTGCAGGTCATACATACAGGGGGGTGTTTGAGCCAATACCACAAGTCTGGCTCAGGCACCACCTTTACCCTGGGCTGGGTTCTTCTGCCCGGGCATAAAACAGGGCAGTGTAGAGCCAATACAACAAGTCTAAACTCAGGCACCACCTTTACTCCGGTTTAGGCTGTTCTTCTGCGACATACATACAGGTGCAGTGTAGAGCCAATACCAAAAGTCTGGCTCAGGTACCACCTTTACCCTGGTCTGTTCTTCTGCAGGTCATACATACAGGGCAGGTGTAGAGCCAATACCACAAGTCTGGCTCAGGCACCCCCTTTACCCTGGTCTGGTGTTCTTCTGCAGGTTCATAATACAGGGCGTTTTAGTGCTAATACCACAAGTCTGGCTCAGGCACCACCTTTACCCTGGTCTGGTTGTTCTTCTGCAGATCATACATACAGGGCAGTGTAGAGCCAATACCACAAGTCTAGCTCAGGCACCACCTTTACCCTGGTCTGGCTATTCTTCTGCAGTTCATACATACAGGTGCAGTGTAGAGCCCAAAACCACAAGTCTGGTCAGGCACCACCTTTACCCTGGTCTGGCTGTTCTTCTGCAGGTCATAAAATACAGGGCAGCGTAGAGCCAATACCACAAGTCTGGCTCAGGCACCACCTTTACCCTGGTCTGTTCTTCTGCAGGTCATACATACAGGGCAGTGTAGAGCCAATACCACAAGTCTGGCTCAGGCACCACCTTTACCCTGGTCTGGCTGTTCTTCTGCAGGTCATACATACAGGGCATTGTAGAGCCAATACAACAACTCAGGCTCAGGCACCACCTTTAGTGGAAAGCCAGCCTTAACTTGTATCATAGATTGCCATGCACGGATGTACAGTCCCAAGTCACAGCATCACATGTAGAAAAATAGGATATCCAGCACGCAAATTGTATGGCCATAAAGTACATCAAAATTTATTAGAAAAAATATTTAAAAATTCAAAGAGCCACTCACCAGTTTGACAGTACAGTGGTCAATCACCAATAAGCATGATAGAGCAGTTACATGCTAACGCGTTTCGGGCTTAGCATACACAGGCCCTTACTCTTAGCGATACCAATCCTAAATGAATGGTTCTATTTATGGAAAGAAAGATTGCTGATAATCAACACATGTGAAATGTATATACAACAAATTCTAAACATACCTGAGTTTTCATTGCAGAGCTATGGAGACGCCGAAGCGGCATGCTGTGCAAGCAGGAAATGCAACTGATTTCGGTCATGTGCAATGCATAGAAAAGACAAAGCAGGCAAAACACAAGCCGGGCAAACCGGCGCATGCGCAAAGTTAGCGATTCAGATACTCGCAATTGCTGAAAGCTTCCAGTGTGAACAGAGGCACAAAATCTACTAAGCAGCAAAGTTAAGTGCTTGAGTGTGCGAGTGTCTGCAATGAAGAGACCAGGTATGAAGATAAACTGAAACATGTACCATAAATATAAATATAAACATAGACTGAATAAAAACAATTAGCAAAATCACCAAAACTAAACCTAAACTAAAGAGATTAGAGGTATGGAGATATATAATACCAACTACCTAATTTGTTTAAAAATGATAATGAATAATGGCAACAGTATAGCAATTAATATTATATTTATGATAAAATGAGCATCAAGTCACGACTTCAATGTTACTACTGTTATCCTTAATTGGGTGATATTTTTTTGCCATTAATAGTGAAACATTACTTCTCTGTTCTGTTCAAGCCTTTTGGGGTTAGTGTGTCTAATGCCGTTATCCAATAGGCTTATCAGAGTCATTGCGTTTTTGGTATTGCATAATTATTTTTCTTTTCATAAACAGTTTTTTCTGCAGCTTAGAGGGGTTTCAATGGGGACACAATTTTCGCCCTCACTAGCAAACCTCACAATGTCATGGTGGGAGGAGCTTTACAGCTTTACTCCTGATAATCCTTTCTTGCATCAGCTAGAGTCGTATGGCAGGTACATCAATGATCTTCTGATTATTTGGAAGGGAGATGTATCTGCCATACAAGTCTTTTTGGATTACGTTAACAATAATGCCTTCAATTTAAGATTTACATCTCAATCTAATAATAAGATAGTTTGCTTCTTGGATTTACAGCTAGAGGGTAGAGTTCAGGACACAATTATTTCGACCACCTATAGGAAACCCACTTCAGAAAATACAATCCTACATTTTAAGAGTTTCCACAACAGGTCTACCCATAAGTCAGCTCCAATAGGAGAATTCTTACGGGCAAGACGTAACTGCAGTACAGTAGAATCCTTTCAAAAGGAAGCTAAAAATATCAAAGAAAGGTTGTCTGCACAGGGTTACCCAAAAGACATACTGAAGGGAGCATATGAAAAAGCTCTAATAAAAGAGAGACGAGAACTACTTAAAGACAAAACAACGTCTACTCCAAAAAGTGCATTTATCGATGTAGTCCAGCTTTGCAACGGTAGCGTTACCTGTCAGTTATATATATCATATATCCAGGATCGTCTTCCGCTTGGCGACACAATATACTATTGATTGGCGGACGGGGGCGACACCTGTTAGATGTGTGCATCAGATGTTTGGGATTGCCTTCAGTTTGGCAGCTCCACACACTATTTACTGACGGACATCTCGTTCACTTGCATTTTGCAGTGTTTTTGTCTTGTCAGTAGGACACACAATCGTTCGGTAGTTATTTTGTTTATCTATATTTAATGTTACTCTGCAAATGTATTTCTTTTTTGCAACACCATTTGTTTTTAACTTACTAGTTGTGAATTGTCATTTTAGGATCCTGCTTTGTGATTGACAGATTTCTCGTCCATTCGTATTTAGGAGCGTCTCTATTCCGTCAGCATGACACATAATTGATTGACAGATATCCTGTCCATTCACACTTAATGTTACTTTGTAATTGTATCTCTCTTTTTTGTAACACTATCTGTTTTTCACTCATTGGTTGCGAATCGTCATTTCAGGATCTTGCTGTGTTCTATATAAACCCTGCCCATATCGTATACATTTTTTAACTCTGAAAAGCGTGGGTTTCCCCACGCGAGGGCGTGGGGCCCTTTAAAACCCCATTTTGTTTTTGGAGAAGCGAGACCCTGTTCCTTTTTAATAAATTTTAAAAAATTATAGTTTTCCCCCATTTTTTTGGCCCCCGGTTTTTATATACATTGTGCGCCCCCGAGTCCTTTTTTGAAAATTTTATAAAATTTCCCACGATAGTCTCTACCCGTGGGACCTAGGACCCCGGGGGAAAGCCAAATGAAAACCGCTCCACGTGGGAAGCGAGTAAGCTTTTACGAGAGTTGTCCCTCGGACTTTATAGCACTTTTTTCTAAGGTAAGCGGGACCTATTTCTGCAGGGAAATACTTTTAGCCTAACATTCGGGCCCCGCCATTAGGGGGGTACAGGCAGTACAGGTGTAGGGGGCCCCCGGCGCCGGGGGAAGCAAGGGGGGGCCCCCCGGCCCCCGGCAGGTAACGCCCCCTTGTTCACGGGAAAATGGTAGAGAGAATAGGCAACCCGCCTTTTCTCCCCTCCCAAATGTCCCTGTTTATACTTCAAAAATGGAGGGGGGGGCTTTGATTTGGGGGCTCCCCCAACATGGGGGGGGTCCGTCCCTTGTTCAGTGTCCTACCTGCGCGCCGTCATTTAGGTTTTACATGCTGACCTAGGCAATTTATTTGTAAACTTACTCTCCTCCCTTGCTGTGACAGGAGCGCCGGGCCCCCTCCCCCCTTTTGCCCGGGCGTGAACCCAAACGAGACTCCCCCCCCCAGGGGGAGACTTCTAATTTAAACGTCGCCCCCGCCCAGCGGAGGGGGGACCCGTTTGTGGGCGGAGCCTGTGGATGCGGCCCCGGTCAGAGGGAGGGGGGGCCCCCGGCTGTCCTGTAAACGTTGGAGGAGGAGAGAAAGTTACACGAAAATGCCTAGGCTATGCATGTACCCAAATGAGCGGCCCCGGCAGCTAGGAACTGAGCCAGGCACGGCCCCTCACAGGGTGTGCGGCCTCACTAAAAGGGCCCCCTCCCCCTTTTTTCAGGTGTGGAGCCCCAAATTCAAAGCCCCCCTCTCTTCAGCGCTGTGGGGCCCTAAAAAAGCCCCCCCCCTCTCTTCAGCGTGTGGGGGCCCCGGGAAAAAAACCCCCCCCCCTTCTTTCAGCGTGGGGGGCCCCTTTAGAAAACCCCCCCCCTTTCTTCAGCATTTTTGGGGGCCCCGGGAAAAAACCCCCCCCCCCCTTTTTTAGCGTTTGGGGGGGGGGCCCCCACAAAAACCCCCCCCCCCTTTCTTCAGCACGGGTTGGGGGCCCCTGGAAAAGCCCCCCCTTCTTCGCGCTGGGGGGCCCCGGGAAAAAGGGACCGCCCCCCTTTTCCCTTTCAGCGCTGGGGGGCCCCCTAGAAAACCCCCCCCCTTTTTTTTTAGCACTGGGGGGCCCCCTGGAAAAAGCCCCCCCCCCCCTCTCCTCGGGGCCGGTGGGGGGGGCCCCTTTGAAAACCCCCCCCCCTTTCTCTTCTGCGCTGGGGGGTCCTAGAAAACCCCCCCTCTTTCCCGGCTGTGGGGGCCCCCTAGAAAAGCCCCCCCCCCTCTCTTCACCCGCTGTGGGGCCCCCTGGAAAACCCCCCCCCCCTTTATTCAGCGCTTTGAGGCCCCGGGAAAACCCCAAACCTTCTTCCGCTGTGGGGGGCCCTAGGAAAAGGGCCCCTTCCTCTTCAGCGCTGGGGGCCCCCCAAAGGCCAAGCCCCTTCTTCAGCCGGTGGGGCCCAGGCAAACCCCCTCTCTTCAGCGCGGGGTGGGGCCCCGGGCAAACCCCCCTCTCTTCAAGCACTGGGGGGCCCCCGGAAAAAACCCCCCCCCCCCCTCAGCTATGTGGGGTCCCTGGGGGCCGGGGTTTGAGGGGGGGCCCCCCACCACAGCTGGGGGCCCCTTTGAGCAAGGCCCCCCCATGATTGGAGAGAGGAAAAAGCTTTGAAAAGGGGCCCCCAAACACGGTGGAGGGAGGTCCTTTCTCTAGAGGCCCAGATTGGGGTTTTAAAAATGGGGCCTGCCCCTGCTAAAAAGAGAGCCTCCGTGTTTTGGTTATGTCAATAGCTTCACATGGGAGGGGGGGGGGCATGAGGAGAATTCCCAATGGCTGGGGGGAGACTTGAGCAGGGGCCCCCAAAATGGGTGAGTGGGGCCCACAAAAGTTCCCCCCACTCCCCAAAACCTACCTGGCTTTTCTCCCAAAAGGGGTTTGGCCCTGCTACCAAACCCTACCTGGCTACTTATCTATATACGGGGAGCCCATTTACCCTACCTATTATTACGGGGAGCCCGCTAGCTACCTATCTATCTAGGGGGGCCCGCTTGTACCTATCTATTACGGGGACCCCGTTTAGCAAACCTTTTCTATTCCGGGGAGGCCCGCTACCCTTCCCTATCATTCAGGGGAGCCCGTTTGCTCCCTTTTTTGGGGGGGGGCCCGTAGTTTACCTATCTATCTACGGGGGGGCCCGTTTAGTATCTATCTTCTACGGGGACCCCGCTAGTTTTCTATCTATCTCCCCGGGGGCCCCAACTAGCAAACCTATCTATCTTCGGGAGCCCGCTAGAACGCTATCTATACGGGGACCCCGTAGTCCCCTAGTCTATTACGAGGAGCCCACTGCTACCTATCTATCAGGGGGACCCCGCTAGCTACCTTTTCTATCTAGGGGGAAAACCCCGGCTTGCAAACCTATCTATTTACGGGGGGGCCCGCTAGTACCAAACTATCTACGGGGAGCCCGTTAGCTCCCTATCTATCTAGGGGAAAGCCCGCTAGCCCCTATCTATCTACGGGGAAAGCCCGTAGCTACCTATCTTTTCCCGGGGGCCCATTTAGCTACCCTATCTATCTTGGGAAGCCGATAGCTACCTATCTACCCTTCAGGAGCCCGCTAGCTACCTATCTATCTACGAGAAGCCCAACTAGTCCCTATTATCTACGGGGGCCCGCTAGCTACCTATCTTTTTAAAAGGGGGCCCCGCTAGAAACCTTTAAATCTATTAGGGGGAGCCCGTAGTACCTATCAAATCTACGGGGGGGCCCCTAGTACCTATTATCTATGGGGAGCCGCTAGCAAACCAATCTATATACGGGGAGCCCGCTAGCTCCCTATTATCTACGGGGACCCCGCTGGGTACCTATCTATCTACGGGGAGCCCGCTAGCTCCCTATCTACCCTACGGGGACCCCGCTAGCTACCAAATCAAATTTTTGGGGAGCCCGTTAGCAAATTATCAATATAGGGGGGAGCCCGTATTCCCTATCTATCTACGGGGAGCCCGCTGGGCAAACCTATCTATCTTCGGGAGCCCCTAGCTACCTTTTTCCTAGGGGGGGCCCGCGAGCAAACCTATCTATCATCGGGACCCCATAGCTACCTATCTATCTAGGGGGGGCCCGCTAGCTACAAATCAAACTTGGGGGAGCCCGCTAGCTACCTATCTATCTACCGAGGGCCCGCTAGCTACCTATCTTTTTTGGGAGCCGTTTAGTTACCTATCAAAGGGGGCCCGCTGCTCCCTATCTATCTAAGGGGGGGCCCGCTAGCTCCCCTATCTATCTCCCGGGGGGCCCCGTAGTACCTTTTCTTTTTGGGGGAAGCCCGCTAGCTACCTATCTAGGGGGCCCCCGCTAGTACCTATCTATCTTCGGGGGGCCCACTAGCTCCCTATCTTTGGGGGGCCCCGCTAGCTCCCAAATCTATCTTCGGGGGGGCCCGTAGTCCCTATCTACGGGGGCCCGAAATTTCCTATCTATCTAAGGGAGCCGTTGCAAAACCTATTATCTACGGGGGCCCGTAGCTACCCTATTATTTTCGGGACCCCGCTAGATCCCTTTATTTTCGGGGGCCCGCTAGCCCTATCTAGGGGGGCCCCGCTAGCTCCCTATTTTGGGGGGCCCGCTGGGCTATCTATCTATCTTCGGGAGCCCACTAGCTACCTTTTCTATTTTGGGGGGCCCCCGCTAGAAAACCCTTTTTATCAAAGGGGGCCCCGCTAGCTACCTATCTATCTTCGGGAGCCCGCTAGCTGCCTATCTATCAAAGGGGAAACCCCGGTAGTACCTATTTTATCTTGGGGGACCCCATAGCTACCTATCTATCTACGGGGGCCCGCTAGCTCCCCTTTTAAAGGGGAAGCCCCGGCTACCCTTCTATCATCTACGGGGGGGGGCCCGCTAGCTCCCCTATCAAACTACGGGGACCCCGCTAGCTACCTATCTATCTACGGGGAGCCCGCTAGCTCCCTTTTAGGGGAAAAGGGGCCAAATATAACTAACTATTTTATGGGGGTTATTTTACCCCAAACAACCAGGGCCTAAGGGGGAAATTATTTTTTTTTGGGGCCCATACGGGATGGGGAGTTTAAAAACAGGGGGAAGAATAAGGGGGAGGATGAAAAAGAGTGAGGAATCTCAGGTGTTTGTGAAAATTTCTGAAGGGAGAGGGGGTTTCCCCGGGGGAAAAGGGTCCCCCAAGGCGGTCTGGACTGGGTTTGGGGAAGAAAACGAAAAGTTTAAAAACTCATCAGCAGGATGTACCCCGTGGTCACAAACTGAACTGCACTGTGTGCACTTGTAAATTTCCACTATATGGTCACTGTATGGGGTTTATTGCTCTTGGTGTAAGGCTTTTTTTTTTAGTAACAGTACAGTGGTATTATTTAGTTTTTCTATGGTGGAGATATGTGGTGATGATGGGTGGAATTATTTTTGGGTTTTTTTAATTGTTATTGTATTGGGTTTGGGGATACTGGTTTGGGCAGTTTAAAATTAAGGGTGAGGGTACAGTGATCAGTGGCGGGATTCGCTGGCTTTGGGAAAATACTGACTCGAACCCAATTTTAGATAAAAATGTAAAGTGTAAAAAAAACAACGAGAACTGAAAACCAAAAACAATGGGTGCAAATTTCCTTTTTATTTTTTTGGTGGACTGGTAGGGGGCCCGGGGTTTATGGGGGCAAAGTTGATAAAAGGGGGGGGCCCCGATTGGGTTCAGGTTATGGGGACCCCCAAATTTTGAAGGCGGCCCCGCCTAACAAAATTTAAATATTTTTTTCATAGTTACCTGTTAGGACGGTTGAAAGAAGACACGTGTCCATCAAATTAAAAAAGGGTTTGGGGAAAAAAGTGGGTGAAGGGAGGGGAGACAAAGGGTTTCCAAACCCCAAACCCCCCCCTGGGAAGCCTGAAACCCCCCAAAAGGGAAAAAACCAAAAATTTCTCCATTGGGGGGACCATTTTTTTGACCCCGAGCCGTCACCAGCCAGGGGTCCCGAAAAATTTTATAGCTAAAATACGCTTTTTTATTCTTTTGTTCCCCGGGAGGGATCCCAAGCCTTTTTTTGAAAAATTTCTACAGTTTCCTGCTTTTTGACCAGATTTCAGGGGAGCTATTCCCCAGATTCACAGTTCTTACAGTTTAAAAAACGCTCTTCTCCTTCTGGAGAAATGAATCCTTTTTTTCTTAAATCGAAGGGGGGTCCCTTGTCTTTTGAGGGGGCTTCACTTGAAATAATTTCTGCTCCTGTCTGCTTCTCTTTTTTGTTTTATATATACTCCAAAAAGTAATTATCCCACCTTAATACTAGATTACAGTAAACAATTAAATTTCATTAAAGGTATTGTAAACAAATACTTACCTATTTTGTATGAGGATGATATTTTGCACAATATTCTGATGGAGGGCCATCGTGTGGTCTCCCGTAGGGCTAAAACCCTGGGAGACTCCCTGATTTCAAATGTCTTCCGTATTGGCACAAAGCAAACCACTTGATTAAACTGTAGGTGATCCTATGGATGCGGCATACATCCTTGCCGCACCTGTAGATATGTCCTACAGTGTAAAGAATTTCAGAATTCAGATGGGTCAAGAACATTTCCCATCCACAGTTACATGAATTGCAATTCACATCATATTGTGTATGGAGCCATTTGTCAAATGTGCAATCTGATGTATGTGGGGAGCACAATTAGAAAATTAAAAACACGGTTCTTGGAACACATTAATGACATTAACATCACGGCATTTATAAATAAATCAAATTTAGCCAAACATTTTATACAGTATCATGATTGTAATTTTAGCATGTTAAAAATGTTTGGCATAGAAAAATGTGTTAGTTCCCACAGAGGTGGGGACACTGAAAGTCTTCTAAGGGATACGGAAGCCTATTGGATAACGGCATTAGACACGCTAACCCCAAAAGGCTTGAACTTACGTAGAGAAGTAATATTTCACTATTAATGGCAATAAAATATCACCCAATTAAGGATAATAGTAGTAACATTGAAGTCGTGACTTGACGCTCATTTTATCATAAATATAATATTAATTGCTATACTGTTGCCATTATTCATTATCATTTTTAAACAAATTAGGTAGTTGGTATTATATATCTCCATACCTCCAATCTCTTTAGTTTAGATTTAGTTTTGGTGATTTTGCTAATTATTTTTATTCACTCTATGTTTATACTTATATTTATGGTACATGTTTCAGTTTGTCTTCATACCTGGTCTCTTCATTGCAGACACTTGCACACTCAAGCACTTAACTTTGCTGCTTAGTAGATTTTGCGTCTCTGTTCACACTGGAAGCTTTCAGCAATTGCGAGTATCTGAATCGCTAACTTTGCGCATGCGCCGGTTTGCCTGGCTTGGGTTTTGCCTGGCTTGTGTTGCATTTCCTGCTTGCACAGCACGCCGCTTCTAATACATTTTGATAGATTTTATGGCCATACAATTTGCGTGCTGGACATCCTATTTTTCTACTCAGGCACCACCTTTACCCTGGTCTGGCTGTTCTAACTGTTCTGCACCTAGGTTTGGCGTCAAAGAATAATAAATGCGTCTAATTCAACGAATGTGGTGCAACGCCCACAGAACGCCCCAAATCTTTGCCACATTACAAAGTATCGGTGCCGGCACCAATTGCGCGAAAGATTGTAGTGCAACTGTTCATACATCTATAGAACAGTGCTACGAAAGCATTTTGGCGCAAAGTACAGCAGAAAACTGGCGCAGCCCAGTTCATACATGTCGCCCATTGTGTCAGAATCCTGGTGTAATTGCCTTGATAAAAGTGCCCCATAGTGTTCTTTACTAAAAACCTGCATGGCATCCATCATATAGCCTTGAGAGACAGTCTCCATTACAAGCAATGCTTCTAGGGGATAATACATTTATAATATATCTGTACATATAGCATCTAATGCAGCATGATCTGATTTTATTTCTGTTGGCTTTATAAAGAAAAAAAACTTCATTTGCCTCTATATAGCAGAGGAGTAATGCAACTCTATGGCAGCCGTTTTCTCCAATTGGTACAGAGCTTTAGCATATCTGTGTGCATGAGCCCTAAGTCACGTTTAGAAAAAAAATTGCCTGTAAGTCTATACGAGCAAGGCAACTGACCTGCCTTTCACATTGGTCTAGGTATATAATGAATTTCTGGGGTATGTTTTTACCCTGTGGACAAAAGTGTTCTGACATGCTTTTACAGATATGGTCTAGCAACATTTTTCATGGTGTCTTTTGCAGTGTTTCTTTGGTTGGGCTTAAACACTGCCACTGAATGCTATTATAAAAATGTCCACATATACAATATTGGATTGCTTTTAGTGCAGGGGCGTTGCTAGGGTCCTAAAACATCCGGGGCCCGGGCCCTGTGTGTTGCATTTTGCTCAGTAGGGCTGGGTTCACACGGAATGTTTCACGGCACATTGTGAACTGCAGCATGTATTTTTACAGACAAAAAACTTCTGTTCCTGTCACTAATTTTCTGCACATTCCACATAGATCCCGTCCATCACCTCAGCAGTCGCTGTACAATGAAAATCAGAGCTGACAAACTTGCCTTTTGAAAATAACTTACCTACATATGAGGTGTAATACCCTTAAATAACAGTCACCTAATAATCCACCTATACATGGAGCAAATCTACCAGACGAATGATTGTTACTAAAAACACTGTTACAAAACCAAGACCCAAAACAATTACTACTTAAGGCTCAAATACTCCTGCCAGACCCTGACCGAACACGACCAACACATGCGACTATCAGTTGTACACAGGCTCTGAAGACGTATATTACCGCCATACAGTGACCATATAGTGATAGATACTAGTTGTATGTAGACGCTCATCAGACATATAAGTGAATGCACTGCAGTAACAAATAGTTGACTCACAAGTTACGTCTTTCTGATCGGAGTTGTTCACTTTCCCTTCTCTTCTCAATCCAGCCCAGCCCACCAAGAAGAATTCTCTGGCCACCACTCGGCTCGCAGAATTTACCACACAACATTTTAGGAATGCTCACTTTTCCCAGCACCTTTATACATACAGACCTACTGGGGAGTTTATATATCTCCCTTCCTAATGGGGGTTCATACAGGAAAGCATGGTGACACCACATCCCCACAGCATCTGGATAGTGTTGAGCGATTACGTTGGCCATCGACATCGGTCGATGGTCAGTAGTCGACCATTCACGGACACGGATAGTCCGATAGTCCGATAGTAATTATGATCGATGACCATTAAAGTATATGGAGAGCAACAACACCTTCATTCTTACACCCAAACAGGGCTGGAGAAGCTGTATTAACATCCACAACAGTCAAATGGATACGTGCTAACATCTAGGCAACACACTTAGGTTATTAAAGCCACAGAAAAAAAAGTCACAGACCATTCACTACCCTGTCTTGTACCACAGCATGAACCTTAAACCTGCATCACCCACAAATTAAAAAGTGCCAGAAGGTGCAGTATGATTTGAACCATCATTTACTTGAAACTGGACATTGAATATCCCTGTCCTTGAATGCATCATGTGCCCCAAACCTGCATTACCCCCAGATTTAAAAAGTGCCGGAAAAAGGAGTCTTTTCAACACCATTTTTAGTTTCACTGACATTGACTATACCTGTCCTGGGCCACAGCATAGCCCTCAAACCTGCATGACCCCCAGATTAAAAGTGCCCGGAAAAGAGTCTTCAACCACCATTTTAGTTTCACTGGACCATTGACTATACCTGTCCTGGGCCACAGCATGAGCCTCAAACCTGCATGAACCCCCCCCCCCCAAAAAGGGGAAAAATTAAAAAGTGCCGGAAAAAGGAGTCTTTCAACCACCATTTATTTGAAATGGACATTGACTATACCTGTCCGTGGCCATAGGATGAGCCCCAAACCTGCAAGAGACCCTCCAGATTCAAAAGTGCCGGAAAAAGGAGTCTTTCAACCACCATTTAGTTTTCACTGGACCATTGACTATACCTGTCCTTGGCCACAGCATGAGCCCCAAACCTGCATGACCCCCAGATTAAAAAGGCCGAAAAAGGAGTCTTTCAACCACCATTTTAGTTGAACTGGACATTGACTATATCTGTCCTGCTACCGCAGAATTTACCATTATACTGTCTGACCACCAGAATTAAAAGTGCCGGGAAAGGATGTCTTCATCCACCATTTTTTATAAGTTGAACTGGACATTGACTATACCTGTCAGAACCGCAGTATGACCCATTAAACCTGTCTGACCCCCAAATTAAAAAGTGCCGGGAAAAGTATCTATGAACCACCATTTTAGTTGAACTGGACATTAACGTATATCTTTCCAGTACCGCAGAATGACCAGTAAACCAGTCTGACGCCACAGATTAAAAGTGCCGGAAATAGGATTCTTTCAACCACCATTTTAGTTTCACTGTGGACATATACTGTCCCTGTCCTGGGTAGCGCTTCCCCTCCGTTATGGAGTGCTGACCAATTGAGCATCACTTGAAATACTTGTGGTGTTAACGCTCCTGTTCCACCCGGGGCCTTTTTCTTGGCAATTCTTATTCTCATTTTACTCAACGTGCTGGAGAAATAGTCCTCTGTACTTTGTTCTCTGTCCGTGCTCCAATACTCCATGAGTCCTCTGAATAACCTACATCTGGGGTCAAAGTTTTTCCTGTACACCTGTACAATCCAAAGAATTTTTTTAACCAGCTATTTTGTACAAGCAAGTTTTTAGTAGTTTACTTTAGAAAACACATTTTTAAAATAGGATGGAAATCCCAAAATGGGGGGGGGGGGGGGGGGGGGGGGGGGGGGGGGGGGGGGGGGTGGGGTGTGGAAAAATGGGGTCCACACCGGGGGGGGGGGGGAAAGGGGGGGGGGGGAAAAAAAAAAAAAAAAATAAAGTGAGAGAGTGAGAGAGAGTATAAAAAAAAAAAATTATTAACTTGTTTATCTTTTTTTAATTGTATTAAATGGGTTGTCTCAATACAGGGATTGATAGCTATGTTAAAGTATCTTGCAAAAACAATCCATTTTGCATATGTGTCAATTAACAGTGTCCTACTATTCCTGTTTCGAAACCATCACCTGAGCCACCCTTGGACAATTGTGAAGAACAAATGTCTTTAGAAACAACATTTCTTTATAATAGGACCTGTAGTATAAGCTGCATTTCAAGCAAAATCCCTCAAAAAATTCAAAGCATGAACCCTTGAGCCACTTTGACAATTGTGAAGAACAAATTTCTGTTAGAAAAACATTTTTTTTTATAATAGGGACCTGTAGTATACTCATTTCAAGCAAAATGCCCTCAAAAATTCAAAAGCATGACCCTTGAGCCACTTATGACAATTGTGAAGAACAAATGTCTTGTTAAAACAACATTTTTTATAATAGGACCTGTAGTATAGCGTGCATTTCAAGCAAAATGCCCCCAAAAATTCAAAGCATGACCTTGAGCCACTTTGGACAATTGTGAAGAAACAAATGTCCTGTAGAAACAACATTTTTTTTATAAAAGACCTGTAGGTATAGCTGCATTTCCAAAGCAAATGCCCCCAAAAAATTTCAAAGCATGACCCCTTGAGCCACCTTTGGACAATTGTGAAGAACAAATGTCTATTAGAAACACATTTTTTTATAAATAGGATCTGTAGTATAGCTGCATTTCAAAGCAAATGCCCCCAAAAATTCAAAGCATGACCCTTGAAGCCACTTTGGACATATTGGTGAAGAACAAATGTCTGTTTAAAACAATTTTTTAATAATAGACCTGTATATAGCTGCATTTCAAGGCAAAATGCCCCAAAAAAAATTCAAAGCATGACCCTTGAGCCACTTTGGACAATTGTTGAAGAACAAATGTCGTTAGAAACAACATTTTTTTTATAATAGGACCTGTAGTATTGCTGCATTTCCAAGCAGCATAACCCAAAAAATTATAAAAATGACTTCTCAGCCACTGTTATAATTGTGATGGAGAAATCCCACTTAGAAGCCACATTTCGTTTACAAAGGACCATGATTTATTGCTGTATCTCATCAGCTACATGACCCCAAAAAATTATAAATTATGACTTCACAGCCACTATTAAAAATTGTGGATGGAGAAATGTCACTTTAGAAGCCACATTTCTGTTCCAAAGGACATAATTAATAGCTGGCTCTCACAGCAACATGACCTCAAAACCTTGACAATGCGAAACTTTCTAAAGATAAAGTGAGTAAATGGAATACGTGTTGTCATGAAACCTGCGTCTTTTACAGTCTCCTCACACAAAAACCAGCAAATGAACTGTTGGGGAAAAGAGAATAAAAAATTGCAGTAAGAAATGATCATTTAAAAAACATTCTTTTCAGAGGACCATTACTGTTTGAAGAGGAATTGAAGTAGACCGGCAACAAATCTGTTACCTCGGCAATTGGGGCCACACATCATCAAGATCCATTGCCTGATTACATCTTGATCCACATTATCGTGTGGATAGCCAGATGCGTTTGTCTGTAAAGACTCCTCCAGCTGTGCTAAAGGGTACGTCTGCAGATATGACGCTGGCTGCTGGGCAGGGACAACACCTCTAATGGCGTGGCGAGCGAGCCTCGGCCATTCGTCCATTTTGGGATACCCAAAGTCTATTGGTTCCGGAACACATACAAAAACATCGGTGTTGAGACGCGATATCCATGCACCATGACTTAAGCTGGTCTCTGTGTGTTGGATGTGTGCCCAGCATTGCATGCGTTTGGTGGAGGTGTGTAAACAAAGATTCCAGAGGTCACCCATTAGGCTTCTGCCACCTTGCTGCTGCTGCCCGCACAGCTACTTGGCAACTCTAACTGTGTCACGTCGCTGATGTTGTTCCACCGAGAACATTTTGAGAATGTGGAAGCAGACGCAAACCGATGTCCTCCAGTTGATCAATCAGCAAGGTCTCCATTTCCTGCATTTACGTCTCTATTTGGTTGGGTGGAAGGAAGGTGCAGAGTTTTGTTTTTGTACCGGGGATCCAGTAGGGTTGGCCACCCAGTAAAATGTTTGTTCATTTTGAATAGCCTTAATGCGAGGATCATGTGGAGGAAGTGGAGCATCCAAGCACTCATGTGAAGATGGAGCCTTGATTTCCCAAGCCACTGGGTCGAGGGGGCACATAGCAAACTGATCTTCCTCATCTTCCTCCTCCCCTCAAAATCGCCCAACCTCTTTCCAAGGCAGGACGTCGGTAACGTCGGTGTCTAGGAATACCGTCCTCGCTCCTCCTCCTCCCTCCTCCGCTGCCTCCATCACAGCTTCCCACAGCCCGACTTGCCTGTGAGATGAAGCAACCCTGAAGCTGATTCGCCACCTTTCAACTAGCTCTGGACCCGAACCACTGCCTAATTAACCGATGTAATTGGAAACTGTCGAGGCCTTGTGGATTTGATGGAGATGAAATGCTCCATAGTCGCATCTGTGTCCGTCATCCTCCTCCGGTTCGCTGGCGGTGACCTGTTTTTTCAGAGTGTCCAACAATCCATTTTCCAGAACTAAGAATCACCAACAATGCCATGCGACAAGGCATTTGTCCCGCACTGACCATTTTGGTGGCTTCTTCAAAACTGTGCAAGGATTGGTGTCATAGCTCTTTCACCTTCTCCACACCTCGGTGGTCTCAACACCCCGAGGTCCGCACCCGCTGCTTGTCAGACCATGTGTCACTTTCGTACTGCGTAATGCATTGCTCTGCCTGACACAATCGCTGGAGCATGTGGAGGGGTGTAAAATCCAGCCTGTTTGCCACTTCAACAATGAGATGGTCTGACGGGGAGGCCGAGCTGACGCAGCAACAAAGCCAGGCGGTACGAAGCAGGGTCAGAACGGCGGAGTGCGAACTTAGGACTTCAAGCCTTCCTCATCAGGGCAGGTCCAGACCCTGGTATCTCTTTAGAAATTTCTGGACGACAAGATCATGACATGTGCCAGGCAAGGAATGTGCTCCAGCCCGTACCGATCCTTAAGGGCGTCCAGCATAATTCGCCCGATATCCCACACCCCTTGCCTGCACAAGGTTCTTGGCATCCCAGCAAGCGCTCGGTCTCGTTGACGGAGAGCCGTCCACAGCTCCTAGACCTGTGTGGTGATGGTCCCTCACAAAACATTAATTTCAACACGGCCCTGGTTTCTCTGGGCACGTGATGCACCAGATGACCCTTGGGGGTAAAAGAACCCTGCACCATCCCTGCGGTTTTGAAGAGCGTGCGCCGAGCCTGAGAGCCCCCGTCACCCCAGAGACATCAAACAGCTCACCCAGTGATCTTGTCACGAGATATAGCGCCCTTGCCGTGCTTACTAGACCACTGTGTTCGTGGTCAGATGGACTTTTCGGCCACAGATGCAGACAACGCGCTTGAAATTTTGAGATGACACGTTGCTGCCAGTGCAGGATGGCTTTTATGGCAAAGAAATGCCTGCTCGGCATCTGTATTCGGGGGCAGGCCAGGGCCATGAACGTGGCGGAACCCATCTGTGTCCACCAGACGGAAAGGCAACTGTTTCCCTAGTGCAAAAAGCCTTGCAATGCCGACTTTCAGGCTTTTGGCTTTGGATGGTGTGGGTTAAAGTGATTCTTCTGCTCCCTAACCTGGAAACCAGAAGGCTGGCTGCAAGACTGCCACTGTACGTCGTGCAGGTCGTCAAACTGGCGGAAGAGAAGGGTAGATGGTCTCTGGTGGTGCTGGTGTACTCTGCGACGTGGAGGCTGAAGCGGAAGGCAGATCCTGATCATGACGAAAAGTTCGATCCAGCCTGTCTCAAAAGCACAGTCCATAGGGAAAATAAAAGCTTCTTTATAGGATACCATTAAAAGATGGAATGGTCCCAGTACAAGACATAGGTGCAAAAATACAGGCCGACGCGTTTCTGGTCGAACCCCTTAATCATGGCATAGGTATTGCGATATTTGCTGATCCTGATCATACTACTGAGAGACATAGGCAGCTGAGGAACGCTGGTGGTGGCGGAGGATGAGGAGCGGAAGGACAGAGGTGTGACAGTGGTTGGAGGCCCGGCGTCCGGTCTGGCCTTTTTTGGCCAAGTGTTGCCTCCCATTGTCAACTCAATGCATTCTCGCATTGTTGACTAGACATGTTGGTGGTGGTTAGACCACCTAAGTTCTTGCCTCTACTTATGCGTAAGCAAAGGCGGCATATGACATCGCTGGGTGAATCAGAGCCCTGCTCAAAGAAGGCCCAGGCTTGAGATGTCCTGGACCTTTTTGACGGCGATAAGCGAGAGCGGGGTTTGCGCTGACCGTGGCTGGCGGTATCATATCAGCGGACTATCTGCGACGCCCTCCCCTTTTGAGTGGAACCCGTACTGACACTACCCCAACGTCTTCCTCTCGTCCAGTGATGAAAGCGCTCGCAAAGCAAATTCTGCTGAAAAGACCACGTTGGATCCGCAAAGTCGTCATCACATCATCACACATGTGACTTCGTCGTTCTGACATTCTGCATCCAGGAGCCTGCGGCTCAAGCAAGAGGGACTGCAAGGCGTTGCCACCGAGCCCTGTATTTTTGCCGATTTACCGCTTCCATCTCCTCCTCCTGATGGCATCAGTAACTGGGCGTCAAGCAGAGAAAATCATCCTCTTGGCTTCTTTGATCTTTTCAACATGCACTTCTGACCCAACCGCATTTTGTAGCAAAGAGGTCTTGCCAGAAATGGATTATCCACATGGTGGGTAACACAATTACATCTGGGCTGCTTCATGTTGGACTGATGCGGTGATGCGATGAACGACATTTGTGGCCTGATACTGGGAACGAGGAGGTAAGACTGCTGGATGCAGGTTGCATTAACCACTGAAGACAGATTTGCACGCGTTCATTACTGAGATTCCAGGGCCCTGACCCAGCGATGACAGGCCAGACGGTCCTTCAACTGACATCCACTGGCATGCGTGTTGTTCGCCAGCACTGGAAGGAGCACCTTCTCTCGTACCTCTACCTCCATTCCTAACCCCTTCTTTGCTCGCTTACCACCTGAATTTCCTCCATTTCAAAATAAAAAAATTGAGAGGTATGGAAGAGTTTTTGAAAGCCCTCTTATTAAAAGACGGCAAATGACAGCGTTTCTCATATCACTCGAATCAAAAAAAAAATTGCTGGATTCAAATATAATGCAAAAGTAGATCTATAAACAAAGCTGGCCTGCGCCAAAGTGAAAAAACACGTATCTAAAATGTTATCGGATAATACAAGGTATTTTTGGCACCTATCAATTCACCTGTGGTGACTACAAAATTGCTTTATTCAAATTTAACTGCAAAGTAGATCTATCAACAAAGCTGGCCTGCGCCAAAGTGAAATAACACGTATCTGAAATGTATTCGGATAATAAAAGGAATTTTTGGCACCTATCAATTCACCTGTGGTGACTACAAAATTGCTGTATTCAAATTTAACTGCAAGGTAGCTCTATCAACAAAGCTGGCCTGCGCCAAAGTGAAAAAACACGTATCTGAAATGTATTCGGTTAATACAAGGTTTTTTGGCACCTTTAAATTTTCACCTGTGGTAACTACACAATTGCGGGTTTTCAAATTTAACTGCCAAGGTGGCTCTATCAACAAACCTGGACTGGGCAAAAGTGCAAAAAAACACGTATCTGTAATGTATTCGGATAATAAAAGGGATTTATTGGCACCTTTCAATTCACCTTTTGGTGATTTACAAAATTGCTGCATTCACATTTAAGTGGAAGGTGCCTCAATGAACAAAGCTGTATTTGCGCCAAAGTAAAAAAACACGTATCTGAAATTTATTGGGATAATACAAGGTTTTTTGGGCACCTTTCAATTCACCTGTTGGTGACTACAAAATTGCAGTATTCACATTTAAGTGCAAGGTGCCTCAATGAACAAAGCTGTATGCGCCAAAGTCAAAAAACACGTATCTGTAATGTATTCGGATAAAAAAAGGTATTTTTGGCAGCTTTCAATTCCCCTGTTGGTGACTACAAAATTGCTGCATTCACATTTAAGTGCAAGGTGCCTCAATGAACAAAGCTGTAGTGCGCCAAAGTGAAAAAACACGTATCTGTAATGTATTCGGATAATAAAAGGTATTTTTTGGCACCTATCAATTCACCTGTGGTAACTACACAATTGAGGGATTCAAATTTACCTGCACGGTGGCTCTATCAACAAATCTGGACTGGGCAAAAGTGCAAAAAACACGTATCAGTAATGTTTCCGAATAATACAAGGTATTTTTGGCACCTATCAACCTTTGGGGTGACTACAAAATTGCTGGATTCTAATTTAACTGCAAGGTGGATATAATGTAAAAAGGGTGAATGGGAAAAATTGAAAATGAACACCTATTGAAAGGGTATACTGATAATTAAAGTGGAGTTTTGCACCTAACAGAGAGACCTGCATTTTACTAGAAAAGGGTGTATCCTAATATAAGTTCGGGCCCTGCCCAATACCCGGGAAATATTTCAATAGAAAATGTTAATAATAAAGATATTGCAGTGAAATGTTACACTAAGTCTTGGTAACTTTATCCAGTATTCTTTATAAAGCTTGTCTGTTTTTCGCCCCGCGAGGGGCCCCCTTCCTCTCTTCCCCGTAACTTTACAGCGGTAGATGCTCCTTTAAAATTCTCTACCTAACTACATAAAATTTTCCAATCTCTAATCTAACTAAATTTGAAAGGGATCACAGCTAATAGTAGAGCTTTCTCTGTGAAGAAATAGATTAATTTCGCTGAGCTGTTTGGACACAAGCAGAGCGCACGTCCTTCTGCTCTGAGACGCTGAGAGACACTGAGGCTGAACAGGAAACGCTGTTCTATGTAAAACGAGGTCATGTGATTTTTCCAGCCAATCGCAACCATACACATCCAGGGCATGACGTCGACACACACATCTCACCTGCTCTATTCTGTAAGCTGATTTGCTGGGCCCCCAAAATGACAGAAGCTCCGAAAATGGCGCAATCTTAATAGATGATGCACAGATTTTAACCTAAATTATCGCATGATCTAAAAATTTAGATCAACATAAAAACTGTGCCGATTTCAACTTTGTCGATAATAATCGCTCAACACTACATCTGGATTTTCTATGATAGAAAATCCAGGTGCCTGCTGTGGGGGATGGGGAGTTCCTTTATAGGTCCCTATTAGGTAGGTTTATAGGCAGGTGATATGGCCCCTAGTATATAGCTAGACAGGTAATATGGCCCCCAGTATATAGCTAGACAGGTAATAGGGTATCCAGTATATAGCTAGGCAGGTAATAGGGCCCCCAGTATATGGCTAGGCAGGTAATATAGGACCCCTAGTATACACATATTATTAGGTAACGTGGCCCCCAGTACACATATATTTAATTATATATAGCCCCAGTACACAACTATTAATTATATGTGACCCCAGTACACAAGTATTAGTTATATGTGGCCCCAGTACACAAGTATTAGTTATATATTGCATATTAAAAATAAAAACCACCAGTACTCACCTTTCTCTTGCTCCCTGTAACTCTCTCTCGGCTCTGTCTTCTTCACTGCACAGGCGGCGTGACGACATCACGCCACGCAGGCCGCGTGATGACGTACTCACGCTGCCTGTGCCAGGACAGTCCGGTGAGTCGCAGACATGCATGCGGCTCACCAGAGTTCTCAACAGAGCAGGGAGCGCTCACTCTCTGCTCCGGAGGCCCTCAGCAGTATCTGCGTCCAGCTAAGGAGACCGATGGCGCCTTGGGCCCACGGCAGCGGCCTGTAGTCCGGCGAGGTTCGGGGCACAGGCAGTTTTATCCGCGCTTGTGCCTCGGATGCCCCTGTTCAGGCTATGGGCAGTACTATAGCAGGTATGGGCATATTAGCTCTACCTCTTACCTAAAATTCGACACAAACTAACCTTTTTCTGAACGGTTCGCTCAACACTACTGTGGAACTCTCTGCCAGAGGAACTAACAGTTCAAAAGGAGTCTGGATGCATTTCTAGAACGTAATAATATAACAAGTTATAGTGACCAGGATTCTGGAGAAGGGTCGTTGATCCAGGGATTTATTCCGATTACCAGATTGGAGTGGGGAAGGAATTTTTCCCCTAAAATGAGGACAATTGGCTTCTACGTCATGGGGGTTTTGCCTTCCTCTGGATCAACACTTTAGCACAATAGGCTGAACTGGATGGACGTTTTTTCAGCCTTACAAACTATGTAACTATGAATAATACTACAAAATGCATCAAATTTACAAATTCCACTTGATTGTTTAGCACAAGGCGCCATGAGAGTGAAAAGATCAACAGTTTTAGTAATTATTAATACCTTTTTATGTAGGAAAAGTTTCTGTGTAAACGACCTTGCAGCATTATACAATGGAAAAATATTTATTGTGCCAGGACAGTCCGGTGAGTCGCAGACATGCAAGCGGCAGAGCAGGGAGCCCTCACTCTCTGCTACGCGGAGGCCCTCAGCAGTATGTGCGTCCAGCTAAGGAGACCGATGGCGCCCTGGGCCCACGGCAGCGGCCTGTAGCTCGGCGAGGTTCGGGGCACAGGTAGTTTTATCCGAGGCTTGTGCCCCGGATAAAACTGCCTAGCGTCGCCCCTGTTTTGGTGTTTTTGGGTTTAGTGGGTTTTTTTCAAAGCATAGAGTTCTGCAGGAGTTTTTCTCCTCAGTATGTTTTTAATATCCCTGAAAAATTCTTACATAAAAAAGACAGAATTCAAAAAACAAAACTAAACATACAAAAAAAGCTACTGAAAACTGTAGAAGATTTTCTAACATATTTTAACAGTTGAAAAAAAGTCATATAAAAACGCAAGAATTTCATTTTCTACCATCTATTTATAGGGGTGTTTGCACCATGCTGTTTTACAGGGCCATAGCTAGCTTCAGACTCTCACTTCCTGTTCAGGCTATGGGCAGTACTATAGCAGTGATGGGCATATTAGCTCTACCTCTTACCTAAAATTCGACACAAACTAACCTTTTTCTGAACGGTTCGCTCAACACTACTGTGGAACTCTCTGCCAGAGGAACTAACAGTTCAAAAGGAGTCTGGATGCATTTCTAGAACGTAATAATATAACAAGTTATAGTGACCAGGATTCTGGAGATGGGTCATTGATCCAGGGATTTATTCCGATGACCAGATTGGAGTGGGGAAGGAATTTTTCCCCTAAAATGAGGACAGTTGGCTTCTACCTCATGGGGGTTTTGCCTTCCTCTGGATCAACACTGTAGCACAATAGGCTGAACTGGATGGACGTCTTTTTTCGGCCTTACAAACTATGTAACTATGAATAATACTACAGAATGCATCAAATTTACAAATTCCACTTGATTGTTCAGCACAAGGCGCCATGAGAGTGAAGAGATCAACAGTTTTAGTAATTATTAATACCTTTTTATGTAGGAAAAGTTTCTGTGTAAATGACCCTGCAGCATTATACAATGGAAAAATATTTATTATACCTTGGACAACAAAAAGCTGCATATTGATTGGAAAAATAATGTTCTGCCTGTTGCCAGAACTGTATTTACAGTCTTTGCTGCCCAAGGCACTGACTAATTACTCTACGTTGTGGCTGCTGCATGTTGTGACCAGCCAACTTTTTCTCTCGTGATTCTGGGAGATTTTAGCCCCTGGAATGTTCCCAATCCACCAGGAATGCCCATTTGAGATGGGATTTACATAAACCTGCTCTTTTAGGTCCCAATTTGTGAGGATATACAGGAAGAAGCAGAAGGGTTGGTAAGTATGCACAGGTGGTGGCCAAAGGGTGCACAGTTTTTAGGTAATACTGCACTTGTTAAAATGCTGCCCCCAAAACACACCTTTTTGGGTGCCTAGTGACAAATACAGCCCTATTATTGAAGAAACATTTAATATTCCATATAACAAAAAAACAGAGTATGGTGCTGGATGCATGAGGCACCAAGGATACACATGTATGGTGTGCTGTTGTTGTGGGTGGGGTGCTGGGACCAGTAGTGTGCTGGGGGAGAAGAAACCACAGAGACAGAAATGAATTCCATGCTGGTCTGACATAATACAACTAGTCTGCCGTAGTCCAAAAAGGGAACCTATTAAAAAAATATATGTAGTAATAATAATAATATTTAATAGGCTGGATAGGAAATCCATCGCCCAGGAAAACTGGGTGACACTCCATTTCCTACGGCAACCACGGTATCTGGAACGGTTGAGAGGTATGTAACCCCCCCTCTCTGCATAACCCAACCCACTTGTACCACCTACCCACTCTAATCTGCCACCACTATCCCCCTTCTCTCCAATATAATTCACCTCTCCACTCCCCTCACCAACTCTTTTCTGCTCCACTCTAAACTCCCCTTCTCCCATCACTCTGAACTCCTCCTCCCCCTACCAACTCCTTCCCAGCCCACTCTAAACTCTCCCTCACCCAGCCAACTCCTTTTTCCCCACTTTAAACTCCTCTCTCAACCCACTCTAAACTACCCCTCCCCCACCGACTTCTCTTCACCCCCAAGAAATACACTTGACCCTGGGCAACGCCTACCTCTAGCTGCTCTTAGACAACTCTCCCATTCCCCCCAAGCTCCACTTCCCCTTCAATAAAACACTGAGACGTGGATTGGATAAGTTGGCCACAGCAGTCATTTTATTAACATACATATAAATAACAAATAACTTAATGCGAATGGGAACTACCTTCACCCACATCCCCATACGCTATAACCCTAATATCCCTCCAAATTAACACTTCCTTAACTTTCCAGAAAATCAACTTGGGGCTGAGGTCCTTGGAGCCAATATCTCCTTTCAACAACCAAGGACTGGAGAAAACTCCTCCTCCTTCCTCCTCCGTTTTTACCCCCAGCTGTCACCCCCGGCTTCAGGGCACCAATAGCCACCTCAGGTGGCCAACCATTCCAAAACTTGCTCCCAAGGACGCAGGCCTGTGGAGCCCCAACCTTTGCCAGACCAGTATTTCTGCCTCTCTAACCTCACGCCATGGACGGTGCGCCGGGTCATGTGGGGCCTCCCCTTAGGGCTGCGCCCCGATGTCCGGCCCCGTCCTTACCTGTCCAGGAGAACAGCATGCACTGCTGAGGAAAGGGTGTGGAATTTTGCAGCTCTATACTCATTTTCTAATAATGCACTGGGTCACTGCTGTTTTGAAAGCATCCTCTAATGCTCTTCCATTCCCCTCCCCTTCCCCACCGTTGCCACAAATTACCTCCCTCCTTCCCCTATAAGGTTGCGGGGAGTTAAAAAAAAAAGTTAAAAAGCACCATGTATGAAGCAGGCACACCTTCTGAGCCCACTCAATATTTGTGCCCCCCACTGACATTAAATTATACACAGCCAAGTCATACTATTATGAACACTTCCTTATTTCTACATTTGGCAGCGTGTAGCTCATGAAGGAAGTCATGTGTCGTGCACTGGCTTGGTTGTTATACAAGGTGTGGGATAGGCTGTCTGCACACATTTTCCTCGTTGCGGTCATGGGTAAAAGGGATGATTTATCAGACTTGCAAAAAGAGATGATTATTTTCTGGGCTCAAGCTGGCAGGATTTCTGAAACCAAGCAGTTTGTGAGCTGTTCACGGGCTGCTGTGGTGAAAGTGTATCATGAGTGGACAAATGGCATTGTGAATAAGCGACATGGAAACTGTGGAGCACAACGTGCCATTAATGTGAGAGGTGAACATCAGCTACGAAGATGCACAAGGGCAGACCAACACACTACGGTGGAGCAGCTCCAAAGCAGATTGATTGCCACTGCACCTCTGCTAACAAAGTTGCATCAGCAGCAATGGCTTCAGTGTTGACAGCAGTATCAGAAGTTGACGTCTACTGGCAAAGGGTTGTCTTCTCCAATAAGTCATGTTTTCTGCTTCATCAAACAGACAGACTTTGGAGTTCAAGGCAGGAAACATGAAATAACAATCAACCATTTTTGGATGAACATAACCTGGTGATGGTAGTGTTATGGTCTGGGTAATGTTTTTGTGGCATTCTCTAGGCCACTCATCCATGTGAAAGACATTCTCAAATGATTTGGGTATAAATCCATCCTTGCAGATCACGTTCACTGATATGTGATCATCGTGTTCACCCTATGGCTCCCTCCCCCCACACCTCTTCCAGCTGTGGGATGCAGTCAGTATGGCTCCAGATACCTGTGATAACCTACCAGGACCTTATTGAGTCACCCCTAGCTTGCCTAGCAGCTGCAGACAGCTGTTACTCTGGATATTAGTCATAATAATGTGACTTGGAATGCCCCCAAGTCACTACCCCTAACGCGACTTGCTTGTGGCGGCGGCCAAGGTGTAGCAAGGTACAGAATCATAAGACAGGCTCGTGGTCGGCAACAGGCAGGATGGTCAGGGCAGGCAGCAGGCAGAATGTGATCAGAGGACGGAGGCAGAGGTCAAGATACACGGCAAGACAAGAACACTAATAAATGCTTTCTCTCAGGCTCGGGGTACTGTAGATCCGGCAGGGAATTGAAGGAAGTAAAGGAAGATATAGGGTCAGCATCCAGCAATTATCCAATTACCGGAAACACCGGTCCTCTAAATCCTACAGGGCTGGAGTGCACTTTCTAGGGAGTGGGGATGAGTGTCGGCAAGAAGAGATGTGCAGGGAAGCAGGAGCGCAGAGAGGTGAGTATTGTCCAGAAGCACAAATGTGCCACAGTACCATCCGCACCTGGTAAGGACACTGCAGGAGAAGAACGGGTGCGTCCACTTTCTGACATGTGGTCCATCGGACCACCCGTGACAGTACCCACCCCCTTGGGTCTCCCCCTCTTTCTTGCCTGAAACTCCTGGTTCCCTGTCTCCTGCTCCCCGTGTTCTGTCTTTGGTGGCCAAGTGGGTAGGAGAAAAGCCACAGGGGCCAGGAGTTTCCCCCTTACTTCCTGTCTCCTACAGTCTGCCTTTGGCAGCTGCAGAAGGTAGAAGACAGGCCGCAGGGGGCAGAAGTTTCTCCCTTTCTCCTGCCTCCTGCGATCTGTCTCCTGCTCCCTGCAGCATTTCTCTGGCGGTTGCCTATAATGAGAGCCTAACCAGCATCCAGGAAAGCTGTCTGACACTTGTGGCAGACTGGCTACATGTAGTTGCTTGTTGCTGCCACTAGGTGGAGATATACCAGAGTGGTATATGTAACATGCCACCAAGGATACCTGGCCTTGGTGGGATAAGAGCCAGCTGTATGTTTTGTCAGTCACTCTAAGTGGTTGGCAACTATATAGGATTAGTTTGGCTTTTCAGCCGTTCCTGGGTTGGCTCTTATTGGGAGTAGACAATGCGTTGGGTGGGCGTCTACTCCCCATGTTCCAGGCCACGTTTTGAATAGGGCTTGGGAGTCCTATAAAAAGCCGGGTCCTTCAGGTGTACAGGGGAGCGTGGTCTGCTGCCTGAGAGTGGAGCATTGGTGGAGCTGGAGAGGCTCTGGTCCCACGGAGGCTTGGAAAGAAGCCTGACCCCAGCGTGGGTAAAGTGTTGATGGTGCTCGGCGATAGGCCGAGGCCACCGATAGAGAGGGTCTCTACCATTGTATAGTTAGTGGCCAGACGGCTGAGGATGTTATTTGTTTTGTTTTCGGTATATGTCTACTGTGCCTGAATAAAACTGGCTGAGGCCAGATTAAACTGAAACCTGTGTCGGAGTGCCAATCCGTTTTACCAAGACAGCGATTCCATGAGCGAAAACCCCCAGAGCCGGTCCAAGATGGCGGCCGGACGAATGTGAGTGTCACACACTCCATTCCCCAAAGGTGGCAGCCAGTTTTCCTATCCTGGAAAGCTGAGTGTTACCTGCAGGCGACGAGTGTCACTCAACTTCCCAGAACGCTGAATAGGCTAACCAGCCTATATATTTGTATATGCGTAATGTTTCTGTTTATTTTCAAGTTTCCCTTTTGGACTACTTTGAATCTGGTGCCCTACATCATATCAGCCTTCAATCTATTTTTTTTTTTTTTATTTACATTTTTTTTAAAAAATCTGCGTTTTTTGTCTTTTTCTTTAATTCCAGTGTTAGCAATAGAGGCATTTGACAGATTCCCCTCCATTACTATTGCTCATGCTTAAAGAAATCAATCCAACACTGGTACGACATAGTCGATGAGTCCGACATTGTCCAGAGGGCAAACATGTATAAAAATAAAAAGATTACAAAAAACATGACAGTACTAAACTCCATCTCCTACACCCTCTGAACATCATGCCTGGTGCCAATCTTCTAGGGTTGCAGGATACAGTTCAGCCTGCAGAATATGATTCTGGGGGTATCGACCACAGCTCATACAAAATCTCCAGGGGGGTGGTCTTCTTCCTCCTGACCCAATTAGACTGTAAGCTGTGCTCTGTACGCCTCTCTCCCGCCTCTCCTCACCATTGTGTTATGCATCCTAGTGCCAACACAAAATACAACCTCCACCTATCACCCCATAGCCCCCTCACCTCCACCTATCACCCCATAACCCCCTCACCTCCACCTATCACTCCCCATTAACTCTATCTATCACCATATAACCTCCCCACTTCCACCTATGACCCCATAGCCCTTTTACCTCCAGCTATTACTCCTCACCACCTCCACCTATCAGCCCATAACCTCCCTACCTTCACCTATTACTCCATAGCCCCCTCCCCTCCACCTATCACCCCATAACCTCCCCACCTCCACCTATCACCTGATAGCGACCTCCCCCTTTCACTCCCTACCACCTCCACTTTTCACCCCATAACCTTTCCACCTATCACCCCATAATCTACCTACCACCTCTTATCACACCATGTGCAGTTTGTACAGAGGTGAGCACAGATAGGGAAGTGCTGGATATTTAAAAGATTTAAAAGAGGTTTGTGTGGTAAATTCTGCAGAAAGGGATCATGGCCATGAGAAGTCATCATGGCAGTCAGGACTGGATAGAGAAGAAAAGGGAAAGAGAACAACTCCATTCATAGAAGACGTCTCCTGTGAGTCACTGGATATAACTGCACTGTAATCACTTATATGTATACATTGCCTGTGTACAACTCCTTAAAGACAAACCCCCTTAATATGTTCTATATTTTTTTTTGTCCACCCCACAAAGAATTTTATTGGGCATTCCCATACGCTATATAGTAATTTAGATGTTACCACTAAAATCACAACTTGTCTCACAAAAACAAGTCCCCATACAGCTGTGGTAACGGAAAAATAAAAAAGAGTCATAGCAATTGGAAAAGGGAGATGAAGATATACAAAGAGTGAAAGTCTGAAAATAGCCATGTCCCTATAGGGGTTAATAAGTAACTTTATTTCTTCTGTTCCAGCACTCCAAAATAGAATTCATGCTTGATTGTGTCTGAAAAATTAGCAAACCCATGTCTGACTTTATATAGCATTGCATGAAGTAGATTGGATTAATCATTAACGTAAATAACAATTCTGGGGCAGCCTTTCTTAGAATCATGCTTGGATCCTCCTTGTGTTACACATTCTCCAAATGCAGGACAGCTTAATTAAATTAAAGTATCACAATGCTGTTTTTTCCCCTCTTATTTCAATAGAAATTACTTTTGGATACACAATAGTGCCAATAATTCCTCTTATCTGCAGCTGCATATAGGAGTTCTGTCTGATGCAACAGTCTGTTAGGTCACATGACCTGCCCTCTGATTTTTTTGAAAAACATTGTGCTTTTGATGCTGACAGGAAGCCTGTCTCTCAATGTATTCCTCAATGTAAAGGTGAATTGGAACCTCCCATAGGAAAGCATAGAGCGTTCCACCTCCAGATCACACTAACATGCTGCGTGTTTCAGCAGCTCAGAGAGCAGGTCACATGACCCAGAGGCATCAGTGAGAAATCCTGTATTCAGCTGCAGGAAGGCAAAATTACTGACATTACAGTGTACTTAGAAACAAGTTATTATGAACTAAAAGGGAAAAAAAAATTGGAGTGGTCCTTTAACATTTTTTGTCCACTATCCAGGCAGGGAACAATGCCCAGTTGCCAAGGAATGCATTTATTTCCAGAAGGAATAACTTACGAACAACACAAATCAAAGCAGTCCCAATTATTTCATGTGGAATACAAGTATTTTCTAAAACAGAAATGTCAGCAGAAAGGATGGAACTTATGGAGCTTATCTTAGTATTATTGCATCTCATCAAGCTATAGCCATAAATCTCAAGTGTTAAACATATCCTATCACTACTACAACACATATTTACATTTTTATCATTTACAGTAATTTCAGTTTTAAGAGCCATGTACTGAAATATTTAGCAATCAAGTAGTGCTTGGTACACTGCCAAGCGGAGAACTTCATGTTTTATCTTGATTGGATCACAGTCTATTTTCTGTTTGCTTTACTCAATTTTACATACCCATTTTACCAATTTTTCTAGTACATTACCTGTCCCAGTAATCCTAGACAATCTATATATAGCTATTTATTTCTGCCTGATGGTTAGATAAGCTAATTCGAGGCCACTAAATATCTATCGACCTCCAAGCTAACCTATGTAAGTGTCACTAATGAAGACAAGATACTATGGCAGAGGTCAGTTTAATCAACGCTTTACACTGACCTGGGTCCAAAAGTGCATCCACAACATTATGTCAAAGGAAAGGAATTGTCCATGATGGCAACAAAGGTTACTGCTTTTTCTATAGAAGCTCTGAAAAATGAAAACTAGAATCTGACTGATGAAAATGCACCTTTTCTCCAGGGTGATGTCAGAAAAGAGGCTCCATGCCAGTTTTAAGGAGTATTAAATGAGTGTATAGTGTGTATGAATGCATGAACCGGTCATAAGCTGGCGTGTGGTATACCTTGCATAGGTTAGCATAACTTAGGTGCATATCCAGTATATTTTAGGCGCATAACTTAGGTGCATTCAGAAGTGTTCTGCCTAGCACAAACTGTGTCTAGTTTTGGTGTATGACTGTTCCTACATATAAAGAATAGAGCTCGGGCAGTTCTTTGGGGCAAAATACACCAACAAAATGGCAAAGCCCAATTGTGACATATAGCACATTTTTTTAGGAAAAAGATATGAGATATGCTATGCAAGATATACAGAAAAAAATGGGACATTAATTACTCAAAAAACACAGAACCAAGGCCATACTCACAGCTCAAAGGCTGGACTGAAGCTGAACCCAGTAAAGAGTCAACCCCTATGCTGCTTGGGAAAGATAAACAGGTGCAGCTGATTGCTGAGCAGTAGCTCACATACCCCACCACTAGGGGAAATATTAGACTACACATTAAATTGATACCTGTTCACACAGTATCCAGAAAAGCCACAGCATAACATATGCACTATTCTAATACAGATTTCACAAGTAAAATATTCATGATAATTGGTAGGATCTTCCATCAATCACATGAGCCGCAGATCAGCAGTGTCTGTCACATTTTATGGGGAGTGTGGTCTCAAGATACAATTTAGTGAAAATATTGTAACATTGTAACTTAAAGGAACACTATACAACCTAATTTACTATTACAGCTTAAGAGGGGGAAATAGGTTCTTGCAGATAATTCCAATTTAGAAACTGATCCTGGTATACAGCTCCTATTCTAAACTGTAAATATAAATCCAATGTAATACAGACAATGGGATATTTTTAATTAAATCACCATTAAATCTTGTTTACAACCTATCCTCCTACAGTATTTTTGTTGAACTTAGCCTTCAAATAGGGCACAAAGTAGGTTCTAAGTGTACATGAGTCACTTCTAAGGTTCTTTCTTATTGCGACTCCATTAATCAGCAATCAATTGTATTCTGTCTGCAGTGCACACTTTTCAATTATCAGCAATGAGATGATAATAACCCTGAGTGAACAGACAGGTAGGATAAGACGGATGTATGCTTCTAGAATTATGTCAACTGCTGATAGTGACTGAACTGCAAATGTTTTTCCTTATTGTTAGATTATGACACAATAAAAGTCCTTGTAGAAATGTCTGTGTAAGTGTAAGTAGCTTTAGCTACCATAAAGCTTATCTTGATGGACTTGCCGATTAGATAGAACTCTATTAGAGGCAAAACATTATCTATTATCAGTAAGAGAGTTTTCACCTATAAAAGCATATACCATTTCAGGTATAAAAATGCTGCAGATTTTTTGAAACGCAAAATCCGCAGCATTTCAGCCTGGAAATACGTAGTGGCAAATGCACACTAAATCATATAATTGATCGAATGATTTGCTGCAGATTTGTTGAGAATTTGCCACTGCAAATTCTTTTTTACAGGTCATGTAAATTTTGAAAAAAAATCTTTATTTATTGTGGGTTTTTTTTTTAATTTGGAAAATTCACAATAAACTGGCTGCTCACTAGCAACATAAATTGACTGATGCAGATTGAAATATCACCTTTTTTTGCTATTGTTATACACTGCAGATTTTCCACACACAAATCTGCTGTTGACAATCCACAGCGTAAGTGTTCCAAGTACAGATATCCTAATAAAGAAGATATAGCTCCGAAGTGGTGATAAATGGGACTGCACAGTCTAAATGCATCACCTGGCCATATCAGCACAGCACATTATTTAATTCTGGAAAGAAGCATGTACCAGTGTGTTAACTGAGTTGTCTCACCATGCTGGTTCACAGAGCCACAGGCAGTTTTAGGCTATGTTCACACGGCTTATTCTGGGACGTATTTAAGCCCGTAACTCGTGCCGTACTGCGTGAATTACGGCTGGAATACGCCCCAGTCATTACGGTAATGCACAGTTCTCATAGAGAACTATGGATTAAGTCTCCTCTCCCTTCTCGCACAATACGGGACATGTCAATTATTCACGGCGTATGCGCGCCGAGAATAATGCATGTCTATGGGGCTGGCGGGCTGCCAGCCCCCCGCCCCAAACCCATACACACGGCATAATTGCGGGCAAAATACGTCCCACAGTTAGCCATGTGAACATAGCTTTAGACACACACTTCCTGGTCAGGCTTGAGGTGGTTCTAGCGCAGTGATTAACACATCAGCACTGCTAGTCATAGCCACTCCGGTTACAGTAAAATGGAGGAGATTTATAAATTGTAATAAGCAGGGCTACAGAACTCTAAAGAGTGAAAGCCGCTCATTTAGTTAGGTAAAGAAAGACCTTGCTAGAGATAAGACTCAGCAAGGTGAGACTCACTATGGTCGGACAGACTGACTACAGCTTAGATCAATCAGATAAAAGACAGAGAGAGGTGAGAGAGGTGGGGAGAGGTGGTCGGTAACCAGAGAAACTTGTGTGATCTAAGCAAAATCAAAAGGGCAATTCCCCTACATGCTGAAAGTTAATCATTGTGGTGAGAAAACCCCTTTAAATATGTGGACTTGGATAGAATGGATTTATGCATTATTCTTGAAAGATTTAAAGGGGTTGTGCCAACATAGACATTTTTCATCTTTCCACAGGTTACGTTAAAGGTCTCAAACTCGGACAGGGAAAGGGCTTGCACATAGAAAGAATTATTGACGGGCCGCATTCCTTTCAAATTTGATACAATACATATTTATTGCCCAGATCATTCCCTACATAGGAATGCCAAATATGTGTGCTTTTTATTTTTTTTGCATAATAAACATTTACAATGGGGTAGGGGTGATGAGTGTTTTTAATTTTTTTTTTATACCAACATGGGACTGGACTGAGCGATTGCTTGATCAGTATTATAATATACTGCAGTACATAACTGTACTGCAATGTAGTAATGTATGCCAAATGTCAGACAGTTTGCTAGACTCTGCCTACATCACAGACAGACCATCGTTATCCCGCTATCACACTAAGGCCATGTTCACACGGCTTAAAATGGGCCGTATTTCGGTGCGTAATTACGCGCCGAAGTGCACCAATTACGGGCTGAAAACGGCCCATTCATTACGGTAATCCACAGCTCTCATAGAGAACTATGGATTATGTCTCCTCTCCTTGCTCGGCGAATACGCTGAGGGGGGAAATAATTGACATGTCATTTTCTAGCGGCGTAAAAGCGCCACTAGCAATGATTGTCTATGGGCCGGCGAGGTGCCGGCCCCCCGCTCCCGCCCCGGCCACACAGCGTAACTGCGAGGCGTAATTACGTCCCACAGTTAACCCGTGTGAATATAGCCAAACACGTGTTGATGGAGGATAGAGAGAGCCCTCTCCCTCAGTCAAATCTCTTACAGGCCACAGTAGCTATTGACTGCAGCATACTTATATAGCACTGTTGAAAAAAGACCTATGTCCATCAGGTTCAACCAAGGGTGGAAAAAGATGTGGATGAAGGCAGGGGAATAGGACATTTTTAAGCTTTGTTACCCTCTCAGGAAGACTTGGATCCCATAAGGCAATAACCAATCTGTCCTAATGGAATATTTAATTTCTGATCCCGAAGTTCTCATTAGACTAGATTTAGAATTGTACACGGCTTCATAAGTATTAATATTTCTTTTTTAGCTTTAGGCAAGGGGTTAAACAGATCAGAGTTTGATCAGGACTCCAAAATCCAAAAAGAAAGCTCTGTTGCCCCTCAGGCAACAGATGACAGCCTCAGGGGCCACATGATGCCTGCAGCCAGTGCGTTTAAGACCATAGGATAGGTGATAAATGTCTGATCGCTGGCGGTTCCAATGCTGGGAACCCTAACCAATCGCTGAAATGGGGGCCCCAAGTCCCTAGTCCTTACTTAGTGCACTCACACTGCAAGAAAGGCTTTGAATGGCACAGTGGTCAAACATGCACAAAGTCTATGGGATCAACAGAGATAGCCGAGATAGCCGATGTACAGAAGACCCATAGCTGTTCCTGACATCTGTTTTAGTAAATACTTATGTTTCCTATGGATTAAGAATTCTGTAGTATCTTTCTTCAAATGTCTATGTGGTTTGGTTCCCCTGTTATTCCTCCTAAAAATGTATTACAGAATTTGTAAGTTACTAAATGAAAGTGTGTCCCTGCACAGCCTGACATTGTCCAATCAATGTGTAAAGGGACACACCCCTTTGACAACTGGACTGGTAACACCCATCTGACTGATTTAAAGGGAACCTGTCACATAGATTATGCCCCCCTTGCTGAGGGCAGCACAAGCTAGTGTGAGACATGCTGTTTCCAGCGCTGTGTCCCTTATCCTGTAAGATGCTGGAGTTTTAGAGTATTTACCCCTCAAATCTTATTCATGAGCAGGTGTTAGCTCCACCCACCAAAGGATAGCCCCTCCCACTGACAGTTATTCTCATGTTTCTATCTATTCAAAGCAATAGGTTTATCAGTTGAGGTGGGTGGGGCTAGCCTCAGGTGGGCGGGGTTTGAAAAAAACTGACACTCTGAAGGACTCTTCGAATGACTCTTCTGGCTGAAAACTGCAGTTTTGAGCATTAAATACACGAAAACTCCAGCATCTTACATAATAAGGGACACAGCGCTGGAAACAGCATGCCTGACACTACCTTGTTCTATCCTCAGCCAGGGGGGCAAAATCTATGTGACAGGTTCTCTTTAATAATACATTAGAGAAGGAATAAGAGGAACCGCAAAATACAGAGTTATAACAATTGCTATTTCACAGCAAACAAATATATACTAAAATAAACATATCAGGAGGTGTCACAGGTCCTTTATAAGCAGCTACACAATAGATCAGAATAGGGTGTGTGGGGTCCGTTCCTCCTGTCTTATCGTCTTTGTTTTTTATGTATTCTGTAAGGATGTTTATTTTATCTGTTGAACTTGTTTGAAATTTTTTTTTTACGTTGTTTTTTCTTAGGCCAATGCCATCTCACTAGGTTATAAAACAATAGGATATGGTTTATATTTTAAGGGTTAATTTATGATGGCAATGTTGACACTAGGCTTGTGGCTCAGAGTAATTGACTATCCCTCAGCATGAGTTATTTATGTGATTCTGACTTTTTGATTGATAAGCGCTTTCACTTGGCTTAGGACCAACATACTGATCATAAACTGAGCTACACTATCAAAAGCTAAAGTTAGTTTTAGCTCGTAAAATGACATGGAAAAATTCAGACAAGAGAAAATCTCACTAACCTCATATAACCACATCTACTCCTTGCACTTGTAATCCCCATTTTCACCTATAAAATAAAAAAGAATGATTTTCAAGCATGTAGACAAGAGAGAGTCAATTTAAATCTCCTAGACCACAATGTAAAAACTGTAAGGGTACTTTTATTGGTGTTTGGGGCCAAAAACGTGAAAAATCCCTTTAAAAAAAAGTCAAAAACTGACTGTAGAGCGCCTCCCATTGATTGCTATGTAAATTTAGCATCGTTGTTTAGACTACGCTGATTTTGCTTGAGTATTTTCAACCATTACTTAGTATAAGTGGCAGAAATATGCCGATGAATGCAGGTGTCGGCTGTAACTAAATGCTGGCCCCCACCAAGTATAGAGCAGGCTCAGCTCATGACCTCGATCCAAACATCTTTTCTAACATCATGTCGTACAGCTACGACAAATGTTGGTAAGGAATTATGAAATGAAATTTGAGTTCTGATTGGTTGCTATGAGTGATACAGTCAATTTTGCTGTACACAGTTTTAATGAAAGAGGCATACAGATGCTTTTTCTTTCTAGAATGGGTTTTCTCACTAGGTTGTTTCACTGAGTCACAAGCAGTTTTACACTCACTCTGTCTCCTCAAGCTGTGGGTGGTTCTATAGCAGTGATTAGCATCTCTGACATCTCTGTAAGTAGCTGAGCCGTTACACTGACAAGGGCAGGAGATGTTATCTCTTCAGTAAGCACAATGTACATGTGGTGTAAGGACTGAATACAATTGCTTACCTGTAAACTTGTTAGAGTTAATTAGTTTGCTCCAGAGCTTAGTCCATTTATGGGATGAAGTCCATCCCTGCTCTAAGCAGATAACAGAGTTATGGTCAGGGATCCATAGAAACCTGTGTGCACTCAGAGCACATAAAATATCTCATGACTGAAGTGAATCTATTAACCACTATATTTGGAAAATGTCTTCATGTAACTGTCCCTTCATGATAAAAGCTAATATTTGTCGTGAGAAATACCCTTTAATGCTTTTTATATTCTAATTTTAATCACCATATTATTACAAATTCATATATGTTACTGTAATAATGTTGCAGTGCAGCCAAACCTCATATTTGGATTACCCAAGAAGTCATTGTCATGCCGTGTGAAATAATGCAGGTTCTATTTCTGGTCTAGATTAGATGGTAATTATTTTAGCACAATGTAAACTATACTTTCTGTGGTGTGCTTGCATAATACCTACGCATTCTTTTACATTACAAAATTTATGGTGCCATAGACACAAATATAATTCTGCTTCCTAGCTAAATAGAGAATTCAGTCAACCAATTACACTTAGGTAAACATTGCATCATCGGATAAATTAATTTGCAGGCAATGATACTGGAATAACATACTAAATCACTACATTACTTTATAAATCTGCCTTTATAAAGTATATATATGTATGTAAGTATATGCCATCATAACCCCTTTACTTAAAAAGCCCTCTCTGGACCCGTCCTGCGCTGTTAATTACCGACCAGTCTCTAATCTGCCCTTCATATCTAAAATCCTAGAACGCTTGGTCTACTGTCGCCTAATCCACTATCTCTCTGCTTACTCTCTTCTCGACCCTCTGCAATCAGGTTCCGCACTTTACACTCCACAGAAACTGCTTGGACGGTACAACATTATACTATTAGCTAATGACCTCCTTACTGCTAAATCTCAGGTCAACTACTCATTGTGGGTTCTTTTGGATCTCTCTGCAGCATTTGACACTGTTGATCACCATCTTCTCCTCAGCATGCTCCGTGCCATTGGCATTCAGGACTACCTTGGTTCTCGTCCTACCTCTCTGATCGCTCCTTCAGTGTCTCATTTGCAGGTTCTACCTCCTCTCCTCTTGCGCTTGCTGTTGGAGTTCCTCAGGGATCCGTTCTTGGTCCTCTCCTCTTTTCACTCTACATAGCCCCCATTAGAGAAACCATCAGTAGATTTGGCTTCCAGTACCATCTCTATGCTGATGACACTCAACTATACACCTCCTCCCGTGACATCACTCCCGCCCTGCTACAAAACACCAGTGACTGTCTGTCCGCTGTCTCTGACATCATGTCCTCTCTCTATCTTAAACTAAACCTCACTAAAACTGAACTTCTAGTCATTCCACCGTCTACTAACCAACCCCACCCTGCTATTTCCATCTCCGTGTGTGGCACCACCATAACTCCTAGGCAGCCCACTGTCTTGGGGTTATACTAGATTCTAATCTGTCCTTCACCCCATATATCCAATCCCTTGCCCGATCCTGTCACCTGCACCTCAAGAACATCTCCAGAATCCGTCCATTTCTCACTGTGAAAACAACTCAATCTCTTATTACTTATTACTTATTCTTTCTTGTCTTGACTACTGTAACTTTTTGCTTACCGCTCCCTCCCTGCAAACTCTCCCCTCTATAATCTGGCTTGAATGGAGGAGCCAGGCTCATCTTTCTTTCCAACCGCTATACTGAATCCTCTACCCTGTGTTAGTCACTGCACTGGTTGCACATTCAGTACAGAATACAACAGAAACTCAACACTCTCACCCATAAAGCTCTCCACAGCGCTGCACCCCCCTACATCTCCTCCCTCATCTATGTCTACCACCCTACCCTCCACTCTGCTGATGATCTCAGACTCAATCATTCGAACCTCCCATGTCTGTCTCCAAGATTTTTCACGTGCTGCACCAGTTCTCTGGAACAAGCTACCCCATACAATCGGACACACTCATAACCCCCAAAGCTTTTAGAGTGCCCTGAGAATACATCTTCTTAGGCAGGCCTATCAAGATCCCTAATTGCTAATGCCCGGCTCGGTCACACACACTTCTGTCAGCCCCTGCACTTAGGCACTCACAGGCACTTATCTGTATATAGATGTTTGGTCTTGGTGGCAGGTTCATCCCGCTTTTTATGTAAACCACCCAATATTTGTATAACATGGCTGGACCATTGTCTAAACTGAGCACTTCACACCCTTCATCTCACCCATACACCTTAATAGATCGTAAGCTCTTGCGAGCAGGGCCCTCATACCTTGTGTCTGATCTGTAAGTAGCTTTTCTGTATTGTGTTTGTTTTTGTTTGTACTTATACCCCCTAAATTGTAAAGTGCTGCTGAATATGTTGGCGATATATAAAGATTATTATTATTATATACCAATCAGTTATAATATACAAACCTGCCTAATATTGTGTAGGTCCCTTATGTGGCACCAGCTTTCGATCTAACGAGACATGGACTTCATATCTGAAGGTGTCCTAGAATATCTGACTTATTTTTCCAGGTTATTCCACAGATGCTCAGATTGAAATCGTAAGAATTTGGAGGCCTCGAACTTTTTGTTTAATGTTGTACCAAGCCATTCATCTTATGTAATAGACTACAGGATTCATCAGACTAGTCCAGTTCTGATGATGTGCACATGCTTGTGGTTAGTACTGTAAGCAATGGACAGTGGTCAACATTGACGTTCCTTTATACACTCCCATATGCAGGTGTTCTGATACACCTGTCATAGCCACTACTGTTTGTACTACAGTAGTTGTTATCTGAGATTGGACCAAATAGGCTAGCCTTCACCCCCCACATGCACATATCAGTAAGTTATTGAGCCCATGACCCTGCTACAGGTTAACCGGTTCCCTTCCTTGGATATATTTTATTAGGTTTTAATTATTACGTACTGGAAACATACCACCCATCACAAGATGTAGAGATGCTGTCGTCTACATCACATGTCAAACTCAAAGCCGTCCCACCATATAATTTTTTGTGTCTTACAATAGCTGAGACACAGCGAGCACGAGCAGGGATGGACAAGCTCCAAATGCAGAAGGAATAGCTCTCCATTTTACCCAAAGGATGCATCCAGCACCTGTACAGAAAGGAGAGAAAGAGACTAAGAATTCACCCATACCAATACAGAAACTCTGAGCAGTATAATAAGCACATGGAAAATTAGAACATGTATCAAAAAATATAATAAAAATAGAAATAAAAACAAGTAAATGGGACCACTGGAAATGGACGGTGATATCATCCCCATCCCAGATATCTACAAAGAAAGAGAAAGAAGTATGTAATAGTAACAAGAACAAAACTATAAGGGATAGCTAGGTAGACTTTATTGAATATATTTATACATACAATGTACTTAACCTTGAACTCTACAAAGGGGTTGTCTCACTACAAAGATTAGTTTTCAACATATAGAGGACACTAAATGAAGACGTTTTCCAAATATATTGCTTTGTTAATTTTTTTTTTTTTGTTGAGGCGCTACAAATGATTTTATCACCTTCTGATGGCTCTAAGGTTCTCTAGTGACCGACCTGTTTGCTTGTTCTCCCTGCTGTTTGTCTTATCTGATAGCAGGGAGTGACATCATCACACAGGTCGCTGCACAGAACTGCTAGCAGACTGAGAGCTTGTGTGTTATCTTATCTTTCAGACAAAAGACACTAATTACTACTGTTTACTTTAGCATTGAAGCTTTTCTGGACCTGGTAGCAGGAGATTTATCTTATCTAGACTAATTAGCAGAGTTTATATGCTAATCACCCACAGCCTGATCGGGAAGTGACAAAATGCATGAATGAAAGAATGTTGCTTTGCTCTATCAAACTATGTGGTGAGACAACCCCTTTAAGGCCATTCAGTTGAAAGGGAACCTTGTTTAAAGATCCACCCCAATTCTTTCTTTTTCAATAAAGTCAATCACAAGACATATACATCCCAATCCCAACTACTAGTGAACTAATAGGGAATAATAATAAACTACAAGTGACGTAATAGGGAATTGTTGGAAACTCTCTAGGTGTATAAAACAATCGCCCTGTACGAACAGGCGACTGCTAACGTAATGTAGACACGGAAACGTACCCATCTATGGTTTTCCAAGAAACAGTTGTGTACTTTTTGATTGTTCTAGAATTTTATATTTTACTAACCTAAATTGGTCGGCATCGAAATGACATAAACGGGGGCATCTGAAAATCTAAAGCTATTACTGATTATATGCCAATGTTTTTTCAATATACAAATCATTAAAAATAACAAAACACTAAAGACCAGAGAGTGTATAGTTCAAAAGTACAAATATAGCTTTATTAACCACATACATAAAAAGAATTATCATTAAAATAGGCATATCAAGGGATCCAGATAGTTGCAGGCATATACTATTTCATACCATACATAATATCACCAGGTCTAAATTCATATGGGATACTCCAAGTACAATAAATAAACAATCTCCAGTGTAACTAAGTAGCCAAAGTTAGTATGAATACTGCTAGAGGATAGACTAACCTAAGTTAGATTACCACTCATAAACATATAAGTATACCTCATAGGTAAAGGAGATCCCAGTATAGAGAAATAGGAGCCCGCGCCCCAACGCGCGTTTCGCGTTTGCTTCCTCAGGGGGTAATATATCCAGGTATCCACACTGCTTAAATATCCCTAGCTCAATAGGTGACAGCTGCAGCGCGAGTGCAGCGCATGCGCCGTGTTCGGAAGGAGATGGCTAATCGTGCCCCACTTCCGGCCGTCACATGAAAGTGCGCATGCGCGGATTAAAACAACATCCGGACATGTGCACCGCACGTATAGACGCCGGAGCGAAAGCCGGTGCCAGAATCCCCACACAGGGCATGCGCACGATGCGCTTGCAGTCTCTTGAATACATAGCTAACATTCTCGTTCATTTAAGGTAAGTAAGGCGTGACAGTGAGCGCACAGCAGAAGAAATAAGACAAAAAAGGCCAATCGAATCTTCCATGCCAGTAAAGTCTTGCTGTATGTAAGCCCTGTCATCGCCACAAATCTTAAATGAAGTAACAGCAACTAATATATACAAAGCATACTATAGATGACCCCAATTATTGTATAAAAGAAATGCCAATATAAAGAGTCAAAACATTAAGGTACCACAATATTATAGATTACACCAAAACCAGTACATCCAACGTACGATCCTATATCTAGTATCATACAGATTTATAAGGTGCAAACAGTCATGATCCGGCATTGTTGATGTATGTCAGAAGATTCATATCCGATAGGCAGGAACAGATGAAACAATATGTTATGTAGAGATAAATGCACAAAAAGATGTGGATTAAAAACAACAAGATAAAAACCAAAGGATGATGCAGAGACAGGGAGAAAACAAAAACAAAAAACATGGCGTACAGGGACATATATATATCACACAAAAATATATCTACGGAGATAAGACAAGGGAGATGCAATCTAAATGGCGTGGCTTACTACACAAAAGAATAAAAACATGGTGGAATAAAGCATTTTTAGAAAAATATTTACAAAGAAGTTTAATACCAAGGGGCCTTAGAATTAGGGTAAGGAAAAATGGGAAGAACTGGCCAACAACTGTTCTCGTGGCTTTATGGACCTTTTGGTCCAATCTAATAGCAGAACCTTGGAGGAGATTGAAGTAGAATTGGGTGAGATCCAGACGAAATTGGGAAATTTATTATCTAAAGAGGAGCTGGAAAACTTCAGTGTTGAGGTAGATAAGGAATTCTCCAAATGGGAGAAAGAGATCTGCAAAGCTAAATCTAAGAAACTTCATCTGTTCCTGCCGATCGGATATGAATCTTCTGACATACATCAACAATGCCGGATCATGACTGTTTGCACCTTATAAATCTGTATGATACTGGATATAGGATCGTACGTTGGATGTACTGGTTTTGGTGTAATCTATAATATTGTGGTACCTTAATGTTTTGACTCTTTATATTGGCATTTCTATATACATAATTGGGGTCATCTATAGTATGCTTTGTATATATTAGTTGCTGTTACTTCATTTAAGATTTGTGGCGATGACAGGGCTTACATACAGCAAGACTTTACTGGCATGGAAGATTCGATTGGCCTTTTTTGTCTTATTTCTTCTGCTGTGCGCTCACTGTCACACCTTACTTACCTTAGATGAAGGAGAATGTTAGCTATGTATTCAAGAGACTGCAAGCGCATCGTGCGCATGCCCCGTGTGAGGATTCTGGCACCGGCTTTCGCTCCGGCGTCTATACGTGCGGTGCACATGTCCGGATGTTGTTTTAATCCGCGCATGCGCACTTTCATGTGACGGCCGGAAGTGGGGCACGGCTAGCCATCTCCTTCCGAACACGGCGCATGCGCTGCACTCGCGCCGCAGCTGTCACCTATTGAGCTAGGGATATTTAAGCAGTGTGGATACCTGGATATATTACCCCCTGAGGAAGCAAACGCGCGTTTGGGGCGGGGCTCCCATTTCTCTATACTGGGATCTCCTTTACCTATGAGGTATACTTATATGTTTATGAGTGGTAATCTAACTTAGGTTAGTCATTACTCTAGCAGTATTCATACTAAATTTGGCTACTTAGCTACACTGGAGATTGTTTATTTATTGTACTTGGAGTATCCCATATGAATTTAGACCTGGTGATATTATGTATGGTATGAAATAGTATATGCCTGCAACTATCTGGATCCCTTGATATGCCTATTTTAATGATAATTCTTTTTATGTATGTTGTTAATAAAGCTATTTGTATTTTTGAACTATACACTCTCTGGTCTTTAGTGTTTTGTTATCCTATATATATGGAGAGGAGTTCTATTTTGAGAGGTGTGCGTCACCCAAGGAAACGTTATTCACCAGCGACAGCTGGACTTATCTGTTTATTTCAAATCAATAAAAATATAGATATATGGAATCCAAGCCATTTTATCTTTATATATCTGTAATAATTGATCACATCCAAGATTACGTACATGGGATTTATGCAAATTAACTAGAAGAGATAGATAACCTCTGTATATAAGTTGTCTAATTTAGTCTCAATATTTACAATGCATTTTACCCAAAGCATTTGACTATAAGACATAGATTCAGTCATGTTTCTAGGGTATCCACTGCTGTACAAATCACAGGCAGGAATACCCAGAAACACTAGGTTTAAATACCCCCCTCAGCCATTGATTGGTTATGCTCCTACCCGAGGTCGAGGGTAGGCAACAAGCATGAAAGACTTTTAATGGGATAGCGTACTCCTAAGACTTATGCTGTTCTCAGCAGAGGCAGCATAAGCTAAGTGACAAGATCCAAATAAAAGGAAAGATATGCAGCCATGTAAGTCATGTGCATGGGCCTGCCATCTTGTGGGCCAGAATGACAGGGAAGAGAGATTATGACCCCCTGCTCTGCCATAGAAACATTACTATGTCTGTGCCCTAAGAACATGGATACAGTTGAATGTAGCGTTCAGAGTAACAGGTCAAAAGTCCGGATCTCCAGTTGGCCCCTTTAGGGATGAGGCCCTTGGCTATTGCCCAGTTTGCCTCTTCCAGTGCCAGCCTAATTGTCATTGCTTAAATTATAACATTACTACAACACATAAAGGGTCCCAGAAATCACAGGTTGCAATGCTCATTGTTCTTTAATGGCTTCAAAGCCAGACTAAAATATTAGTGCGGACTAATTGAAGGGTTTAAAGGGGTTTTGCCACAAAGTAAAATTGACTTGGGAAGTTTGTAAATTAAATAATAAACATTTTCACCATTCATCATTATTAAAAATTCTGGACCGTTTTTGTCTTAGCTGCTCCTTTAGTGATCCATTGTTTACAGCTCGTCTCCAGGGATACGACAGGGCTGAGAGCTTCTCTATCTGGTCGCACATGCTCAGACATTCCCTCTCCTCTCAGGCAGCTCGGGTGTTAAACCCCCCAGGTGCGTCACTCTACTCCCGTCCTCTGTGCTCCTTAGTAATTAGTCAAAAAGTGCAAATAAATAAAAAAAGAAACCTAAATCGATCTGTGCATTGATAAAGAGAAATAAAAACCACAGGTTTTGGTTCCTGCAGGGATTTCAACCGAGGACCCTTGTGCCTGGAGGCAAACGTTTAGCCTCTGAGCTACAATGTAGCTACTTACTGTCATACACATAAACAGACCTTTCTTTGACTAGAGAGAGGAAAGGCCTGGTGATGTCATCCTGCAGGGTCACATGATAAGCAATTCAAACAAATCACAACGCTCCCTTCTGAGCACACAGAGCTGAAGAGCTGGATGCAGGAGGTATGAAATGAGATTGTGGCAAAACCCCTTTAAGTAGCTGCTGATGTATTTATAAAACAAGATATCGCCTAGACTAGGTTTTTCCAAGTTTCCAGCCTCTAGACATTAATAAGTCTTCTCATTCATTGAAAACAAACAAATTGTGGAAAACGGATACGAAGTATAATAGAAAAATGCGTCGCTTGTTATTTACACAGTGATTAAACACTATTTACATAAAATAAAAACACCCTTCTAAGACGCCTAAAGCTCCATTTGTGTTCTTTCCCTTTGAGACATGACCCTTGATTCTCAGTTATTTCTTCTTCCAGTTACAAATGCAATACGCTCCATCTTGGTCTAAAGGAAACAGAAATGGTTATTATCAAGATTCATAATTGTTCAGTCAACATATCTTGCAAAGTGATTACTTTTGCAATTTAGATCAGAGAGACACCGAGAATTGTTTCAGCTATCTTGCTGTTTTCTCCGTAGGGCTGATAAAATGTCACAATGAAAAGGCTATTCATCAGATAGCAGACACATCCCAATAATAATACAATTTGTATTACTGTGTACCTAAAATATTATGGAATTAAATGACTACGAATTCCCGATGAACAGCCACCTGTCAGTCAACTGGATAGACTGCACCCACCGGTGTTATGCAATTTCTAAAGGGTTCCCTTCTCTATAATCAAATCCTTTATTTACAGGACAGATTTAGGGATGATAACAATAGCAGACTTGGCTCTCAGATACCTGGCACACATTTAATGCTGCTTTTTGTTCATTTACAATTTTTACAGTAAATTTAAAAAGACAGAATAATACCATCCATTACTGCTGTTGGCAGATAATTGCAAAACCCTGCTCAGATTATCAATATACAATGACTCCTTAATACACAGTCAAGTCACATTATAATGACCACCTCCTACTTTTGGTGTCAGTAGCACATAGCTCATGGCATGACGGGTATATAGGGTGTGGGATAGGCTGTCTGCACACATATCCCTCGTTGCTGTCATGGGTAAAAAAAAAAAAAAAACAGTATTTAGTCTGCACATCCAAAAAGTTTTTATTGAAAAAAAGTGAACATAGGTGCACACTGGTGGCAGCAAAATACAAGCACAATCCAATATCAGCAGCACACTACTAGCACTAAAAAACTATCAAAACAAACATAGGAACTATTGGAAAAGCATTTCTGCTACTTTGACTACATGAAAATTGAGGTCCTTAGTGTACATTTTTGATCAAAACTTTAATAAGCTCACTTGCCATTCGACAGGCGACCTCAATCCAGGTGGGAACTTAAGCTATAGGTTACCTCTCTTGGTGCCTGTTCAGACCTCCACACTTCAGGGAGAGCAGATTCCAGCTAAAAGGTACTCTGCATTGATTTAAAAGCCTGTGCAGGTGGGCGGAGTGCAAAATCCTAAGTAGGGCAGCCACTCCCCCATATAAACTATCTAAAAAACACTATTTGGGCTGCACAGCCAAAAACGTTTTTTTGAAAACGTTCCTGTGTGCCTTGTGATTGCTTTTTTAGTGCTAGTAGTGTGCTGCTGATATTGGATTGTGCTTGTATTTTGCTGCCACACCAGTGTGCACCTATGTTCATTTTTTTTTCACAAAATTTTTTTTTAATAGTCTGAACAGGCACCAACCAAGAGAGGTAAAATGTAGCATAGGTTCCCACCTATATTAAGGTTGCCATGTCGAATGGCAGTTTTGATCAAAAATGTACACTAAGAACCTCAGTAGTAGTGTGCTGCTGATATTAGATTGTCATGGGTAAAAAGGGAAATTTATCAGCACTGCAAAAAGGAAGGAATATCGGCTATTTGACCAGGGGTGGCAGTATTTCTAAAACTGTGCAGTTTGTGAACTGTTCGTGTGTTGCTGGGTTGAAAGTGTATGGTGAGTGGACAGATGGCGCCATGAGAATAAGTGACATGGGAACTGCTGAGCGACACCTGCCATTGATGTGAAAGGTGAACATTGGCTATGATGGTGCACGAGGGTAGACCAACACACTACAGGGGAGCAGCTGAATAGCAAAATAAGAAAGGGGATAGCAGATGTGTCTATATCTACAGTACAGCGAAGGCTACTGGGGCTCTGAAACAAACAGATGGACATTGCAACTTGGCTAACCAAGCTGCATCAGCAGAAAGCACTTCAACGTTTATAGCAGTATCCGAATTGGAAGACCACTGATTGGCAAAGGTTTGCCTTCTCCAATAGGTCACATTTTCTGCTTTATCGTACGATGGGTGTTGTCAAGTGAAAAACATCAGTGAACAAGCAACATGAAATCATTGCTGGAAGAACAGAAGCTGGTGGTGGCAGTGTTATGGCCTGGGGGATGTTTTTGTGGCCACTCATCCCTGTGAAAGGCACTCCCAGCTGATTTGGGTATGAATCCATCCTTGCAGCTCACCCACAATCGTACATATATATATGCAATCAACCACACATTAATTTGCAGTTTTTCTTTCTTTATTGAACTTTCGGTGCATAGTACATGTAGTGACTCTCCATTCCGGAGTATGACGTTTCGGTGATGGGAGACCTTTTTCACTTCTGTCGCTAAAACCTATTATGCAGCAACGCAATTAGAGGAATCCATCCATGGCTCAGAGAATGAAAGCACTCTAAGGCGGGAAGGAAAAAAACAAAGAGCCATATTATTATGACCGGCTGTCAGGAAGGGGTTAAAAAGTGCCCAAATAATACAGTCACAAAATATTTACAGTCTAGAAGTAACTCAACATGTACTATTGGGGACTTCTCAAAATTACATAACTACTCTACCTCCTCCTCTGCTCTCTTCCTTCTAATTATGTAAGATAATTATATAAGTTTCAAGAAAAGAAGAGGGTGGACTGTTGATTAAGAATGGAAACTACCGATATTTTAATAATTACATGTGAAATTCGGAGGTAAACTTTACACCTCCCTTGCATCTTATGTTCTTGTCTTGGTCTATTACCATATTTTAGTTTTGTTCTACATTAAAGGAGTTGTCCAGTACATAGCAAAGTTAAATAACAAGCTAATAAAATAAAAAAGGCTATAATCCGCTTCTTCCACGCCTTCATTCCGGCGCTGGGTCGGCTTAGTCTTCTGTTGTCCTTTGTTCTCTTCTGAACTAGACATCATTGTGCAGCCCCTCATTGGGTTACATTACCGTTGGGAGCTGTTCACTTCTGAGCAGTGATGTAAATTAGTGGCACCTGACTGCTGCACTAGTATATTTGCCAATTTTGCAATGAACTGGACAACCCCTTCAAGTAGTTTTCTTACTGGGTAGTGCTACACTAGTCAGGGCCGGGACGATAGGTAGGCTGGGGTAGGCGACCACCTAGGGCGCCACTTCATCCCAGGCAGAAAAGGGGGCGCAAGGAGGCATGGAGTGGGCTGAATTTTGGGGGGCGCTTTGTGCCTTATTTGCCTAGGGCACCAGAATAGTTTGTCCCAGCCCTGACACTAGTACAAAAAGAACATTTCCATTAGGCCACTTTCATATGGCAGTATTTTTGATAATCTGTAGTCTTATGAGGTAACTCTAATGATTCTGTAGGGTAACCTACAAAACACAAAATCCCGGCAACTTTTAACCCCTTAAGCCGAACGCCTGAAAAGTAGTTAATGACCAGAACATTTTTTTAGTTTTTGCCTCCTTGCGTTTCAACAGTTGTAACTTTTTCATTTTTTCAATGACGCAGTTGTATGAGGCCTCTTTTTATTCGATAAAAGTTGTACTTTTTGGGGTAATAGCTTAATTTCACTTCTAAATAATTGCAGATTTTTTTAAATTTTGTTTTAAATTTTTTTTTTTTACACCATTCACATTTCACACTTATTAACTTGTTAGATTAATTCTACAGGTTATTACGGTCGTGTGTATACCTCATATGTGTAGGTTTTTTTTGTGTGTGTGTAATTTATGCAGAATAATTTTTTATTAAATATTTATTTTTATTTTATTATTTATTTTTTTACACTTTTTAGAGAAGGGAGAACTGTTTTACTTTTTTTTTTACACTTGGTAATGTATTAGCATATTCATATTTGCTAATACATTATAATCTGTATCAGTCTGACACAGGCAGTGATCAGGGCAGCTCACAGTCTGTCCTGATACCTGGCTTCTTACACAGACAGCCCTGGGGCTACTCTGGGTCCCCACGGCTGACTGTGCAGCCGTTCCCCGGGCTCTATCGGGTCACCGGGCGTTTTAATCACCCGACAGAGCAGGGAAACCCTTTGATTGCGCTGAGGTGATGAACTGCGGCAATCAAAGGGTTAAAGCATCGGGGAGCGGAGGTTTCCCCTGCTCCCCAGTGCTTGCAGGAGCTGCGCTGGGAATAGGGCTGTGTAGTACAGCCCCAATCTCAGCGCTGCTGCAGCGCCTTGCGCTGTGAACTCAAAAGACGTCGCTGCAGACGAACGACCTGAAATGCCCGACGTAAAAAAAAGGTGGTCGTTAAGGAGTTAATGTATTATGGAACTAATCTTACAACAAAATATGTGCTCATCGGAAGATACACAGAGGTAATTCAATGACAAAGGTGTATGCTGCAATGGCTGCAACGCTAATGCATATACACAAAAATGAACCGGCTGCATTCTACAGATGCCAAGAGACAGACTAATACTGAATATATGGGGGAAGTGGCTGCCTCCATTATGGCTGTGCACTCCACCCATACATTCTGGCAGTTTTAAACAGAAAAGAGTATAGCTGGATGATGGGTAGGTGAAAGCAGTCGACTGCCTAGGACGCCACTTCATCACAGGCAGGAAGGAAGCTCACGGAGGTATGGAGTGGGCTGGATATTTCATTGCGGGGGTGCTATATGTCTTATTTTCCTAGCGCACCACAATACCTTTTCCCAGTCCTGGGTGGGACCTTAACGCCCTGAAATTTATGGAGGCCTGGAAAGAGACTGAGAGAGGTGAGATTGCATAGAGTAGGTTCCCATCTGAACTAAGCCCACCTCGTGGTTGGTAAATGGGCGCTGACAGTTTGATCAAAATGTGCCTTAGCTTTTCATATTTACTAGATGCAGCAGTAATGTTCTATAAATAATCCATACATTCAGCACTTATATGTCTCCTGGCATCTGCAGAAGGCTGCTGGTTTGTTTCTGTGTCTGCATTGCATTGCAGCCATGATTGTGTGTACCTATGCCATGTCACATTTTTTGGTGGTGCTGCCCGTTACCATCTTTTTTACTGGCACCAGAATCACAGGACATTTCTAAGGTTGAGCGTTGATTCTTTTTTTATTTTCCTCCTTTACGTCAACTTTTGTGATGATCTAAAAAAAAACCTTGAAGAAATAAAAAGTCTCACGTGTTCTGTTGAAAAAGAACAAAACATTTTCTAGCAGACTAAAAAAATACATTTATCTTAAAATGCAGAATGAGAAAAGGTAACATTTTGCTGTGATCATGTAGACCCAGAACAGTCCAGGTGATGAAAGTGTAAATTTAGACATCATTAGGAGATGAATCATAGGGAATTCACGGATGTCTTTGCAGTTTACGTATATAATAACAGCTTGTGCTTACCCTCATTAGGGCGAGGTATGAAACACATGGAGCACAACCAACTACCAGGCTTCATAGCACTCTAAGTCAAATGACAGAGTGACATCTAGTGCTCCAGTAAGGGAAATACTGTTTCTTTAATCTACAACTAAAATGTCTAGTATACTGAGGTCCAAAATGTGATGGGTTAATGGTGAGGAGTACTTTTGCTGACTAGAACTCGATCCTCAGCTTTAAAGGGTCTTTTGGCCTCCAGAAAATATCATCTATGTACTGGACAAGTGGTGATGCTAGATCGGTGAAAATATCACTGATCAGCAAAAAGTCCCCCAAGTGTCCTAGGGCAGATGCTCCACAACCACTCCATGCAAAATAATCCTACTTGTAAGTAAGGGGGCCAATTAGGAAGAAATGTGACGATAATCTTTGTGGGCCAATGTGGAGATGGTGCCTCAATAACGTAGGTGGACACAGTCTTTGCCGATGAGCAGGCTGTTACTCTGAATATAGGTGCACAATTCTGGCAGCACTCACTGAGTGGCACAATTTTTAGTAGACTGGTCTAATGCATTGTAGACCTGTACCAATGTCTTTGAGACACACATTGGGAAATATGTCTCCATTTCCTACCTGCATTGGAGGTCCAGTGCTAATGGTCTCTTACTCTATCTGGACATGCTCTTGGGCACACAACACACAGGGCCACATGTATGAAACCGTTTAGGTCTAAAACTCACTCTTTTGCCCATAGTAACTTATGGGCAAAAAAGTGAGTTTTAGATCTAAACAGGTTCATACATGTGATCCACAGTCTCTGTGTCACAGTCACTAGCCCCACTTTAAGAAGCAATGTTCTGCAACTCAGCACTGTACCAGTACTAATCAGTTGAGTGACGCTGATGGTGCTGTTGTCACTAGTGTCTCCACCGTCACAGACTCTTGAATGGAGGGATCCTGGCGTTGGATTTTGTCCTTTTTTTGATAAAATTAAAAAGTTTGTTGTGATTATTTAATAAAGTTATTTTTTATGATATATTGGTCGCAGCATCTCAACTCTCTCTTAATGGGTTCAGCTATATAATTAGCGTATTCCCAATAACATATAGGGCGACATGTAAGAATTCGAATGCGTACTTTATTTTTACTTGGCGCCGAAACCACAGTTCTAAATAGATATAGAAGAGTGTAGAATGCGAAAGATTTTTGGCGCATTACAAAGCATTATGCGCCCGTTTGGCTCCCCAATTACACTCTATGCCCATACAAAGTTTGGCGCATTAAGCTCTATGTAATGCGCCAAAAATCTTCATACTGACGTATTCTACACTCTTCTCTATTTAGAACTGGAGTGTCAGCGCCAAGTAAAAGAAAAGTACGCATTCAAATTGATACATGTCGCCCATATTGATATACATTAATGTAGTTTTCCCTCTTTTATCTATGTTATTTTGCTGGAATAGAAATAGAGATTGCTGATTCTCTTTTTGTATATTCTGTGCACCATAGAAAGTTAGTTGGGGTTTAGGAAACATCTATATTTGGGAAGTATTTTTTTGATCCCTTCATTAATGTGTATATCTATTTTTTACATAAGTTAGGCCAATATGGATGTATTGGGATTGGTTTGAGGTGGCAGCAATCATTTCTGTATATTTGTTGCATGGATCGGCAATTTGAGCGGCTCTTGAAGCTGCCGGATGATCCACTGACCTGGTGGACATGTGCAGTGAGCTGTTTGAATGCCCGGTGCTTTGGGAACATCTGACATGCGCATTGAGGATTACAGGACGGCGAGACTCGTGTGCTTGGATCTCCGACTGCAGGATCGTTCTTCCTGTGGTGTTATGATAACTTGGGTAATGTTATCTTGTATCAACCAATGTATTGATGATTACACATGTGGAGGAGAATATGATAATTGGATTTCGACTTGTTATTGGTCATGTGTAATTGTGGGAAGTACCAAAGGGGTATTTATATGCCGCACTGATGCATTTTGTATTACAGTGCCTTGCCACATTTCAGACTTAAAACATAAAGATATAAAATTTTATTTTTTTTGAAGAATCAACAACAAGTGGGACACAATTGTGAAGTGGAACTAAATTTTTATGGATTTTTTAAAAACTTTTGTAAAAAATAAAAAATGAAAAGTGGGGCGTGAAAATATTATTCGGCTCCCTTAAGTTAATACATTGTAGCGCCATCTTTTGCTGCGATTACAGCTGCAAGTCGCTTGCGGTATGTCTCTATCAGTTTTGCACATCGAGAGACTGAATCTCCTTCCCATTCTTCCTTGTAAAACAGCTGTGTCATGGGGGCTTGCGCAGGTACTGTTGCCCCCTGCAGCCGCCCCCCTGCCCACACGGGGTCCATCGCGGGTGCCACGGCTGCCCGCGACCAGCCCCTTGCTGCCCGGGTCCCGGCACCCGGTCACTTACCCGTCCACGCTCCTTGCTTCCTGTTTCTGCCTGTCCCAGACGCCGCTGGTCCTATATAAGGAACACGCCCCCTGCACTCTCTGCCAGATTGTTGGTGTGCTAAGTAAGTCTTGAGAGAGTTTGGAGTTCCGTTTGATTACGCGTGTACCAGTCCGTTCCGCTACGTTTCCCGACCTTGCCTGTTTGCCGCCTGTCCTGACCGTCTGACCGTGTCTGACTACGAACCTCTGCCGCCCATCCTGACCTCCTGCCTGTCCCCGACTATGTCTCTGGATTACGATTCTGTACTACGCATTACCCCGGCCGCCATCGCAAACAAGTCACGTCGGGTAGCGACCTTGTAGCCTCACGCCGCAGCAAGTCCATCCCACTTTGCGGCGGGCTCTGGTGAATACCGCGGGCTACTTAGACTCCGCTCCCTGGCGTGGCTTAACTATCATCGCTTGCGGTGATCCAGCGAATTCACCAACCCATTACAGTACAATCTGGCCATGGATTCCGACAGGGTACCTTTGCCCGACCGTCGCCGCGAGCGCGATTGACCAGCTCGGGCCCCCAAGATGCAGAACCTTTGCGGCCCGTCTACCTTCGCCTGTGGCTGTTGCCGCCACGCCAGCACCAGTTGCTCTTGCAGCCATGGCTCTACCTGCTCCTGCCCCGGGGACCTTCTCTGCATCTGCCGCTCCCCTCAAGCTATATGGAGACCCCAGAAGTGCCGTGGCTTCACAGTCAACGCCCATCCAAAATCGAGATTTTGGGGGCATAATTCCCACCGAGCGGGCTAAACATGGCCTTTAAAAATTAGCCTTTTTTGGGGGGAAGCCTTGGCCGGGGCCCAAACTCCCCTAGGGGGACCGAGGAGATCCGTTGACGGCAAATTACAAACCTTCCTCCAGGGTTCCGCACCGTCTTCGAGAACCTGGCCGCACCCCTCCGCTGCTGCAGCCTGCCCGTCTCCATCAGAGCGACTCTAACTGTGGGTCAGTACTCCGTGCAGTTCCGCACCCTAGCCTCTGAGCTGGACGGGAATAATGAGGCTTGGTGGCGACCTTTCGGCAAAGCCTTTCTGGGCGTATTAAAGATGAGCTCGCAGGTCGGGACCTGCCATTCGCTCTGGATGAACTGATTCGGTTGGCCACCCGAATTGATATATACGGTTTGCCGAGAGACAACAAGAGCTCCGCCTCCAACGGGAGATCGCCCGACCACACCGGCTACCTCGTCTTGCTCCCGTTTTCCAACGACCTCCACTTCCTCCGCCAATGGTTCTTGCGGACGAACCCATGCAGGTCGAGAGTGCCCACCAGACCCAGGAAGAACGCTCGCAGCGTCGTCAGAGGCAGCTGTGCTTCTACTGTGGCGGTTCTGGCCACTTCATTGGGGACTGTCCGGTGCACCCGGGAAACTCTCACACCTAGGGCTCGCAGGAGAGGCATCCCTAGGTGTCAGTGCGGCCCTCTCCCCTTCTGACCATTCCCGTACCTGTGGTTTTCGCCGACAGCACCTTTCAAGCCACCGCCTTCCTTGATTCGGGGTCGCTGGAAAATTTTGTCAGCCACGCACTGGTGTCCAAATTTCGCCTCCCGGTACCCCTCTGCAAAAACCCATGTTCGTCCCTCCGTCAGTGGCGAATGCCTAAAGGACGCTATTGGTTCTGCTCTTCGCCCCTCACCTTGCAGATTGGCCCGCCCTACACAAGGAGACTCTGAAACTTCTTGTTCTGCCTCGCTCCTCTTCTGAAATTCTCCTGGGCCTCCCTTGGTTGCAAGACCATGCTCCGACCCTAGACTGAAACACGGGCGAGATGATCCGTTGGGGTTCTGCATGCCACTCGCGATGCCTTCCTGTACTCCGTCCAAACTCTACGGCCCGCCTCTGTAAAGTCTACAAAGCCTCTGCCGGGTCTGGCTACCCCATACCAGGATCTAGCCGACATCTTTTCCGAAAGGTAGGCCGAAACTCTTCCCCTGCACCAGCCGTTTGACTGTCCTATTGACCTGTAACCCGGTAGTACTCCTCCCCGAGGCAGAGTCTATCCTCTTTCTGTTCCGGAAACTAAGGCGATGTCGGAATATATCCAGGAAAATCTCCGTAAAAGGCTTCATACACAAGTCTTCCTCGCCTGCGGGGGCCGGTTTCTTCTTTGTTGAAAAGAAATATGGTACTCTCCGGCCCTGTATCGATTATCGGGGACTTAACAAAATCACTATAAAAAATTGATACCTCCTGCCTCTAATTTCGGAGCTTTTTGATCGCCTGCGTGGCGCAAATTTTTTTTCCAAGTTGGATTTACGTGGCGCATACAACTTGATTCGTATCCGTTTAAGGCGACGAATGGAAAACGGCCTTATACCTGTGATGGCCATTTTGAATATCTCATCAGCCATTCGGCCTCTGCAACGCTCCGGCGGTGTTCCAGAATTTCGTCAATGAGATCTTCCGCGATCTTCTCTACGTTTGTGTCATCGTCTACCTAGATGACATCTTAATCTTCTCTCCTGATCTGGAAACTCACTGCCACCACATCCGCCAGGTGCTCAAACGTCTCCGTGACCAGCAGTTATATGCCAAACTGGAGAAATGCTTGTTTAACGCACCTCGTTTTCCCTTCTTGGGGTACATCGTCTCGGATCGGGATCCCAGATGGATCCCTCAAAGCTTGTCAGCGGTCCCCTTTCAGTGGGCCCGACCGTGGGCCTTCACTCCATCCAACGCTTTCTGGCTTCGCAAACTATTACAGACAATTTGTCCACATTTCCCCCACGCTCGTGGCCCCGCTGGTGGCCCTTATGAAGAAAAATGCCAACTATAAATCCTGGCCGCCAGAGGCCCAAGAAGCCTTTGATTTGCTTCTGCTCCTGTTCTGTCTCGCCCGGACACGCAGCGCCATTTGTCCTAGAATGGAAACCCCCCCTCAGTGGTGCAGGTGCTGTCCTCCTACAGAAAAGTCCCCTCTGGGAAGCTGCGTACTTGCGGCCTTCTTCTCTAAAACCTTCACCCCAGCCGAAAAGAATTATACAATCGTGATCGCGAACTACTGGCCATTAAGTTACCCAAGAAGATGGCGCACTGCTGGAGGGAGCCCGCCACCCATCGAAAATTTTTACCGATCATAAAAAATCTTCTCTATCTGCAGTCTGCCAACGACTGAACCCTCGACAAGCCCCGGTGGGCACCTTTTTCGCCCGCTTTTGATTTTCTCCTTCACTTTCGGCGAGCTGGGGAAGAACGTGAAACGGACGCTCTCTCTAGATCCTCGGACACAGTGGGCTTGGAGCCGCCTCTGCAGCACATAATTCCTCCAGAATGACTCCTCACGGCGTCCCCCGTGGAATTTCAACATCTACCTCCTGGGAAGATCTACGTATGCCCTGCCATGCGGCCTCATATCCTGAAATGGGGTCATGCTTGTCACGGTCCGTGCCACGTTCCTGTCCTTACGCTGCGGCCTCTGCTGCGAACGCAGTCGTACCTAGTTCCTATCGCAGATCTGGTTCCTGGCATGTCGCTGTGAGTGCTCCTGAAAGCCGCGCGTACTCACCTGTGGTGCTGTCGCTTCTCATGCTGGTCAGCGCTCCTCCATCTTGGTGCTGCCCTGATCCCTGTCTCTATAGAGGGCCACATTTCCCTTCCTTTATTCCCACAGTTGCCACGGGGTTTGGCTTCCTCGCCAATCCCTTCCACCGTGGGTTATAACCCTTGCTTTCCTCACACTCCCTGCCTGATCCTTATTTTTGTTGTGTCTTTGTGTCATTTGGCGCTTGGGTAGTCTGTTGTTCCTGGTATAGTCTTCTTGTTGTGTCCTTGTGGTATCCTCTATGTGGGGGTTGTCCCATTTTGTTTCCATGTGTCTGTCAACCTTTGTCTGTGGCTTCTTTGCCATGTATGCCTTAGTTTTTGCTTTTTTCTGTCTGTTTCGCACGTTGTGAGTTTCCTTGCCTTGTTCTCGCCTGTGTTTGTGCCCTGGCGTGCTGTTCCGTTGCCTGAGTCCTAGCCTTGTCTCTGATTTGTTCTGTGTGTTGTTTCAGCAGTCGTTTTGTACTTTGCTTCTGTTAACCTTCTTGCTGGCATCCGTTTAGTCCCTGGTCAATGTCTGTTGTGTCTGTACCTCAAATATTGACTTCTAGTCCTGCTTTGTCTCTGTCCCTTATCCTCGTTGTGCCTAGCCTTCACTTCGGCCCTTCTGGTAGCGCAGAGCGGGGACTCTCTTGGGTGTCGGCCTGGTGGGCTGTTTGGCAGTCAAATTACCCCAAAGCTCTGTGAGACCCCTCCCCGATGGCCACTTGGTTCGCCCCCTGGAAGCAAGCCCGGCAGTGGTCCGTGGGTCTGTACCAGCCATTCGTAAAATGCATTCACGAACAGCTGGTCACCCTGGAGTCCAAAAGTCTCTGCAACTAATCGCTCGTATTATTGGTAGCCCACCCTCGCTAAAGAGTTAGAGATTTTGTCCTGGCCTGTCCCTTTCCTGTCCCAAATAAAGTCCCTTTCTCAACCCCGCGGGCTGTTCAGCCTCTCCCGGTCCCAAAAAGCCCTTGGCCCATGTGGCCAGGGTCTTTGTTATGGACCTCCCCCCTTTCCCTTGGAAACACGGTTTTTGGGGGTGACGATAGATCTTCGAAGATGGCTCTTTTTGTTCCCTCCCCCGGGTTGCCCCTCCCCCCCACGGGGCCCCAAAACCTTTACCACATTTTTGGGTTACACGGTCTCCCATTGATATCGTCTGGATGGGGGGCCCCGTTTGTTTGGAACACTGGCGGCTTAGTGGTCATTTTGGGGGATCAGTGACTTCCGTCTCTACCCCTAAAAATTTGGAGTCTAAATTTTTTTTCATTATGATAGATAGCATAAATCTTTTTTGGGGGATTTCACATAGTGTATTGCCCTTTTTGCGGGGGTCCCGTTGGCGGGCGGTTTTGGGGGTTTGTAAGTAATATATTTGTGCCGCACCCTCCCATGGCCCCCGGGGTTTGCATACGTTTTTTCAGAAATGTTTTTGTGTGCAGAAACATCGTTATATTGGGTGTACATTGATTTTAACCTATAGGGGAAAGGGAAGGGGTGTTCCATTTTGGGTTTTGTCCCCGCCCCCCTCACGGGCTGCAAAAGAAGGGCACTTGAGGTTGGGTGTTTTTTTATTTTTTCTTCGAATAATGAGGTCGGGGACCAGTGAGAGGCGATTGGCTCGATTGAGAGGTAAAAATGCAAGGACTGCCCGATTTTGAGATCACGTTTAAAATCGTGGGCACTTAAACATTTTTGATCAAATATTGAACAGGTCTCAAAGTTTTTTTTAGTATGATAGATAGCATAAATGCTTTTTTGGGTTTTTCCCCGTAGTGTATTCCTTTTTGCAGTTTTAAAATTTGGCCCCAAGTATTTGGGCCTTTTTTTGTACTTCGGGAAAAATGAAACCCCGTCTCCAACAAGCTTGCCCCCTACTCTGCGTAAAACCCCAACGCGTTCAATGTTTTCCCTCAACCCGTGGGCTGAACCTTTCCCCTGGATCTGTCTGCCTTTTCCTGTGGCAACGCTGATAAAAATCTTTGAGGTAAAGGAGGTGGGGCGGAAAAAACAGTGGGGGGGAAAGGGTTCTTTTGATTTGACGGGAAGGGTTGGGTTTAGGAGCGTTCGTGGAAACCCGGGGCCAACCGTCATCTTTTCTCCCCAAGTTTAAAAAAGAGGGGGAAACCCTAAAGGGGGGGTGGGTATGCATGGTGGCTGGGGGGCCCCAGCACCGGGTCACTTACCCGTCCACGCTCCTTGCTTCCTGCTTCTGCCTTTCCCAGCCCCCAGACACTGGGTCGGTTTTTTAAAAGGGGCCAGCGCCCGGGAATTTGTTTGTGCCGGCCGCTGGTCCTTTTTAAAAGGTACAGCCCCCTGCCTCTCTCCAGATTGTTGGTTGGGGTAGTAAGTCTTGAGAATTTTGGATTTCCTTTTAAATTACCCGTGTACCAGTCCTTTCCCCGCTACTTTTCTGACCTTGTCTGTTTGCCCCCTTTCCCCGTCTCTACCACGAACCTCTGCCCCCGGCCCTACCCCTGCTGTCCCCGAACGTCTCGGGATTACGATTCTTCCCATGTTCCCCCGGCTCCTCGAAGCAAGTCACGTCGGGGGTAGCGACCGGTACCCTCCGCCAGCAAGTCCACCCGTTTTGCAGGGGGCCCAAAACCTGGGCTACTTAGACTCCGCTCCCTGGCGTGGCTTAATTATATCGCTTGCGGTGGTCCAGCGAATCCACCAACCCTTACAAGCTGAACCAGTGAGGTTGGAGGGAGAGCTTTTTGTGAACAGCATTTTCAGTTTTTTCCACAGATTCTTATTGGGTTTCAGGTTTGGGCCTGTGACTTGGCCATTCTAACACCTGGAATGTTTATTTTGGGGAAACTTCCTTGTAGATTTTTCTTTTTTTTGGATCATTGTCTTGTTGGAAGATAAATCTCCGTCCCAGTCTCAGGTTTTTTGCAGACCCAACAGGTTTTTCCAGAATGGTCCTTATTTGGCTCCCTATCTTCCCACAAATTTTAAACCCTCTTCCCGTCCCTGCTGAAAAAGCCCAAAACCCTGATGCCCCCCCCCATGGTGACGTGGGGATGGGGGTGTTCAGGGGGATGGCTGTGTTGCTTTTTCGTCAAAATATTTTTTTGCTTTGGGCAAAAAATTTGGGTTTTGGTTCATCTGACCAAAGCTACTTCCACATTTTGGTGTCTCCCAGGTGGCTTTTGTCAAACTTTAAATGAACTTTTTATGGATATCTTGAAAATGGGTTTTTTTTTGCCACCTTTCATAAAGGGCCCGATTTGTTCATGTAAGACGATTTTTGTCCTATGGGGCAGACTCCCCACCCAGCTGAGATCTCGCAGTTCATACGAGTGACATTGGGGGTCTTGCTGCACTTGATCAGTCTTCCCTTGTTTGAGAGAAAGTTTTGAGGGGCGGGCCCGGGTCTTGGGAGATTTGCAGTGGTCTGATACTCTTCATTTTTGATTAGATGCTTTCACATGCTCCTTTTTGTTTTAAAAATTTTAATTCTTTTTTTTATCCAAAACCGCTTTAAACTTCTCCACAATAGTATCAGGGGCTGCCCGGGGTTCCTTTTTCTTCAATATCTCCCCTGGCTTGAAAAAAAACCCGAGACTATCACAGAGAAGGGCATTTATACACCTTGAATTTTCACAAAGGGGGATTAATTTAAAACACAGTAATTAGAACAACATTTGGGTCTTTAGAGATCCCACGAGCTTCAGGACTGAGTTTGCTGCACTGAAAGTAAAGGGGCTGAAAAATATTGCACCCCCAAATTTTCATTTTTAAAATTTTTAAATTTTAAAAATATTCAATATATTTTGTTCTACTTCACAATAGTGTTCCCACTTGTTTGTTGATTTATCACACAAAACAAATTTTACAGTTTATATCATATGTTTGAAGCCTGATATGTGGCAAAAGGTTGAAAAGTTCAAGGGGGCCGACCGAATACTTTCGCAAGGCACGTGTATATTGCTGAGAATAGGCCTCCACAACATTTGTTTATTTATTTTTGGTATTTGATTTTTGTTTTTTTCGGGATGATAAAGTTGCCGATTTATCTGTGCTCACAAGGAGTGAATAAAAATAATACCCACTTTATGAAGATGCTGACGTCTGTGGAATTTTTTTAAATGGACAGATGGAGCGGATGTCACAGATGTCTCTCTTCTGTATGAAGAGTCTTCTGGCCTCCACTGCCTCCCCAGCTACTCATCACTGTATCAGGGTGTGTTCACATCATGGTTTTTTTGTTATCTATTACTGGATAAACTGAAAATGATGAAAAAAAAGAAAAGTATAATCTAAGTAACATAACTACTTTTTTACATATACATCAAGCATTTAGGAACACTTTCAAGTAAGTAGGGAGGAGACGGTTCACAGATCAGGTGTTTACAGTTTTGTAAGTTGCTAGTAAAGTTAGTGTAGGGACCCAAAAGACAATGAGGGTTGCGAGCTTGTGTATTTTGACCAAAATATTAACCTATACCTAACTTTTGATATTTTTTCAGTATGCAGTTTTGCCCTGTAGTACTGGGGAGCAGAGGGTGTCAGTATTTTTTGTTGAGCACTTGAAATATTCTTGGCAACCCACTCAATTGAATGGTATGATCGCCATCAATTGGTTGTAAGCGAGCATGGTGTACCAGATGTGACTGTGTACCAGGGCTGCCATCAGGAATTTCGGGACGATGATTATAGTCAAAGTTTGTTGTCCCCCCTCATCCCCCAACCCCCCACAAAAATTTCTTAGAAGTGAATGAGAAAAAACGTAAACTGCATATTTGTTGATTTCTTGGAAGGGTGGGGGGGGGTCATAGTTGACTATGTGGTATAAGTGACATGTTATCTTTGTTCTGCTGGTCAGTATTATTCTGCTGGTATCATAATTTTTTGTTACAGCAATTATCGTTTTGGTTTTACATCACATGGTCATCGCTGCTATAGTGTAGCTGACCGCAGCCCTTCCCAACAAAAACATCCCACAAGTTATCGAGAACTGAGACCACTGTGCCTCAGGCCAGCTACACTATAGCAGTGCTGGCCGGCCTGCTGACTGGCGCGCATTTCCCAAGCACATAATTATCTATTGCGCATGTTGTCAGTTTCTATAGTGTATTGCAGTAGAAGAGATTAACGCTCCAAATGGAATGTCTATATCTTACTAGCCATACAAATAGTATAATAAATAATAAACTTTGTGATGCCTCACTCTTGTTTGGCGCCATAGGTGGATAGTACAGAGGTCATTTATGCTCATGGATGCCGTCCTTTGGTAGAATGGTAGCACTCCACATAAGGCACTCAACACACAGGCCAAACAAATAAAACGAATAAAACCTTGGCACAGTCCTGGCACTTAACTATACTTACATATAGAGTTCTTCTTTAAACATGTCGTTCTGGACGAGAACTCGACTACTACCATCCAGCACTATGTACGCAGGGGCGTCGCTTGGCTTTTATCATCCGGGGCCGTGCCCCCGTATCTATTGCCCCGGAAAATGTTTTGCAGTCCCGGCCGGCGGGCGGTTCAACAGACTGTTAGAGCGGCGCCGCATTGCTGATCAGAGACAGTAGATGCGGCACAGCGGTTACTATTTAAAGCTCCCGAACCTCCCTAAGTTATCCGCTGCTGCCGGGCTTCAATGTTGGTTAGATGGGAGCAGTGAAGCGCACGGCGGCCACTTTGTTAGACGCCCGGCGCAGGGCCTCTTACTCTGTGGTGCTGGCGTGCCTGTGTGCGGCAGCGCCAGCATCCAGTAACGGTTCCTCTGCTGCGGCAGCCCGCCATGGCTTCTGTGCGACGCTACGAGGGATGGGGTGGGAGAGGGGGTAGTGAGCAGCAATACGCCCCGGCATCTCCATACCTCTGTTTAATCTTACAGCATTGGCTTCAGGTGATCCGCATCTGTGCAAGAAGGACAGTTAGCGGCGCTGTCTTAGTGACATCATCACGACTCCGGAGAGATGACGTCAGCGCCCATCATGTACGCCCCCCCCCGCCTACAGGATGGAAGCTGAAAAGACCAGCTGCATGGCGACAGCCCGGAACAGGTAGTAAGTTGATTTTTATCTTACTTTAACTGCCTTAAAAATTGTAAGTTTCGGGGGTTTACTTACCTATTTGGAGAGGGAAGGTGTATACACAACGGACGTGTGTATGTATTGTGAGGACAGTGAGGGCGGCATTGTTGACGGAAGATATATTTCATCCTAGATTGCTCTCTATGCGGCTTGGGGAGTAATGTGGAGTAATGCGTGTCACCGGGAAGCCCTGGTCTCGGTGAAGGGATAGACCGACAGTTTGTGTTATTCAGTAACGATATGTTACTGACATGTTTAGCGTATATAAGCGGTTCCAACGTTTTGCTCTGGGTCGGCTTTTTGGTGCTGGTCAATGTGATGGGCGGGTGGCCTCCACCGCAACTTGGTGAGGATGGTGTCCGGCCTATAAAAGCCTGGGTCTGCTGGCTGTGCGCATGGTGTCTGCTAGTTTACTCTGTGTCTCAGAGGAAAGACCCCGTGCAAAGGAACACTGGCTGTGAATACTGAGCTGGGATTAAGGCACTAGTCAGGGAAGGACTTTGTCTTAGTGAGTGCTCAGCCGAGCAGGTACTTTATTTTCTGTTAGCCTTAAAGATAAGGCTTTTTTTTGTTTTGTTGTGTTTTTTGACTGCCTAAAATAAACCCAGGCAACGGCCTGGACTTGAACTTTGATTTTTGGGTCACTGTCTCTGTCCACTGAAGCCACGCTGTCCTATCTGTTTGCTGGTCCACCCTCAATATGGTGCTTCGGGAAGGGGCAGCGGACGCAAAAGAGACCACACACTGTTGACAGACATTTGCTGAAATCCCATGTCCGGTAATAGCTCGCAACAGTGTGGTTGTCTAACAAAGAGTCTTGCAAAACATGATGAAACTGTGAATCGTTAATCAAGGCATACTTCCAGCCTTCCCAATTGATGACTGCATATCAGCAGAAGGTGCACGAGGAGGCCTTGTGAGAGCAGGACGAAAACAAACGCATTGTGTTAGAGGCTAATCGTCTTGCCCCTGCAGGAGCAGCAGCACATTAACCGGCAGCGCAGGAGACAGTCCAGCCGTGGCTCAATGTGATGGCCAGAGGACGTCAAACTCACTTCCCGACCACACGTCGCTGCGGTACAGGACGTCCCTGCAGAAGATGACGCCACAGGACGGACGTTGAAGGGCCTATATGGCTGTCTTTGAAACGGGTGGCAGAGCGTGAGAGTCTACCTTGCCGCACTGGGCTGTGGCGTTGTTGGCGCCTTTTCTGGTCGGAGAACCACTGGAAGCATTATTTTGACCTCAGCCGCGAGCTGGATGCCAAGGGCTTATCCAAATTAAAGGCTGAGATCCTGGCCCGCTTGAGGTGTAAACACCAATGTGCTGGCTGCGTGTTCACAACGCTGGACTTCTCTGGACCACCGGGGCCAGCCAGGTCCCAGAATGTACGACCTGGTCCACCTTGTGAAAAAAGTGACTACGACAGAGGAGTCGGACGCCTGCGCTGAATGGTGGAAACTGGTTTGTCCTGGACAAGTTCATCCGTCGTTGCCCCAGAGATCCAGACTGCTGGGTGGACAGGGGGACCCTAACGATGCCGAACTCCTCCGTCAGCCTCGTTGAGAGGTATAAAAGCCACTGAGGGACTTTCTACAAGCTGGACCGTCCTGGTCGCTCCAACCCTGGGATACGGCCAAACCACCTGGGATGTATGGTAAGGCGAGGGGTCCCATATCACAAGGGGGTGAGAAGTTTCCCAAGGGGAGGGTGGCTTAGAGGGAGAGCATACTGCAGAAGTCGGTGAGGTCCACAACTCGGTACTGTCCGTGCAAGGACAGAGCCTCGCGGGGGACCGAGGCCGCATGTTATGTTGGCGGTTTAGTGGCCTGGGCCTTGTTGCTAGTGAACTGTCCCTCTTACACTAGAGCCCATGGAATGTGTGTACGGCTAGACGGAGGTCTTTGTTTGCCAGCCGGTATGCTCTGCCTTTCGAGACTGTTTGGGTGAGCGGAAACCCAACTATTGTCAATAAAGTGTGACTGACTTTCCCAGTGACAGCTCTACTGGACTCTGGATGGTCTAAGTCACAATGGTCGTGCCAGCTGATCGGACCCCCATTCCATCACGGGACGTGGATTTTCGGGGGGCGGTCCTGTGCGTTCATGGGGACTCCAAGGAATACTACGGCTCTGTGAAACTTGGAGAAGCCTTGCGGATGGCATCCTAATGAAGTGGGGCGTGGTTCGATCCCAGGGGGAGGTGTGGAGCACTAGCTGGTCTCCTCAGCCGTATCGGAGGAAAGGTCTTAGGACCTCGCCATAACATTGTGTTTGGGGGGGCACTTTAAGCACTCGGAGATTGACAGGGAGCGCATTCTTCAGAGGTTTTTTCTTGGCCAGGGGTGTACACTGATGTGAAAGGGTAATGTGAGTCCTGCCCACAGAGTGCAAGTGTTCGCTCAGATGCCCCGATCCGGAGGTCCCCTGTGCCACTACCCATCATCGAATTTACCCTTTGAGAGGATTGCAGATGCACCTAAGTGGCCACTATAATGAAGTCTGCACACGGGGCCATCAGTATATATATGGTAGTGTTTGATTATGCCAACTTGTTACCCGGAGTGTGCCTTGCAGAAAACTTCGTCCTAAACATTATTGCGATAGAGCGTTCCAGATGTTTTTCACTTGACGGGTCATAACTGGGACTTCTTCAATCATTTGGTGAGTTGGCCCATCAATTTTTGTATCCACTAGACTTCAATTCTTTTTATACTTCAACTGGAGACACTGGGTTCTAAAACACACATTTGCCATCGCAATCCTATTTCTTTAAACTCGCCTTTCTTCTAACTATTTGCTGAAAAAAGTACATAACAAAAGGTGTATCCTCTGCTTACATCTTATACGACAGGTCTGACTTTGATGTTTAACCCAACATAGCTATAAAAATGGGAAGGTGAAACTAGGCCTTTCATACTTTTCAGAAGTCGGTTTTGGCGGTAATATTTAACCTATTACACTTCTATGATGTGATATACCATGTAGAGCTATATAGAAAAATTCACCTGCGGTGGTACTAACCCCATAAAGACTGGCTCACATCAAGGCTGGTTTTTCGCATTTCTGCTGGTGAGAGTGTGGCTAGAGAGGGCTATATTTACTTCATATGTGGTTGGCATTGTCCAATTAGTTAAACCTTGGATGGCAGGTAATAGAAATACTGCTAGGTAAAACTTTCTCATTAGAAATGCTAGTCAGTTTTAACTTGAGTTTCAATTTAAGACTAAGAGAAATACCTTATAACTTGGGTACGGTACTTTTAAATTCTTTAATAGTGTATAGCCTCTGATTGGAAGACACCCTATACTCCATAGCATTTGGGAAGTTATTATCAAGGATCATAATAGTCAATGCCACCATGAGGACTTGCTTCTTACACCTCCCCAGCATGAATTATATATTATAGGATAATTATATACTGTCTCCATGGTTTACAATCCAGCGTATTTTCATTAATAGGGACTTCGTTCCATTGTTACTAATGAGAATTTATTGTGTAATCAGCGTGTACAAAATACCTATATATTTAGTTGAACGCATCTCAGAGGATTGTAGGACTTTTATAGTTGCTGTTGGCGTCAATATCTATGGGCTAATAGTTGTTTGACTTTGTTTACTGTAAACATGGCATATTATGTTATTTTCCTTATGGTTTTTCTTTTTTCCTTGTTCTTCCCCACCCCTATTTCTTTCTTATGTTTAATCAAATATATGACCATATTTTGTTTCATTGTACCACTTTAATTACAACAATAAAATTTTGTGAGAAAAAACAAACATCGTAGGACACATCACTTTATCCAGACCACTGCTCTTACCCAATTCCTATCTCTATTCATAACTCCCTAGCTTAGGCACCCAAATGATAATGAATCTCTGGTGTCCCAAACAGTGATGTAGGTTCACCCCTAAATCTAGGTAGGCACAGTCCTCAATACTAGGTTAGGTGCTATAGCTCCCCATTAGGTAGGTATCCTTACTAATAGATGATTGTTTATAGGCCCCCTATAAGTAGAATATTGATTCCTATTATATTGTTATTATGGCCACTGTGATATTTGCCCCTGGTAGCATGTTTAGTTTGTAGCTAGGTTTTCAGTCCCATTGTAGCCAAGTTAATAGCCCACTGTAGCTATGTAGTCGCCACTAAGCCTGGTAATTGCCTTGTTGAATGGAGTAGCCCCCTGTAGCCAGGTAGGCAGACCCTGTAGCCAGGATAGTAACCCTCTGTAGCCAGTAATATGCCCACCTGCAGAAAAAAATAAAAAAACATCAAGGTCCTTAGTGCTGGTGAGCAGTCCACCATGCCTTTCCTGTGCTGCAGCTGTACATGTGCATTGTTCAGCTGTTGACTGTCTTCTCCTCCATTTTTACAATGGCCATGTAGAGTCCGCCCCCCCCCCCCCCCCCCCCCAGAGGCCTATCTCCGCTCTAGGAAATGCCCTGGGCTAGTGCTTATAGCTCCCCTCCCTGTTACATATAGTCCACTGCTGTAGGCCCCCTTCTCTGTCAAATTTTCACTTTAGGTGATGGAGGAGGCTAAATCAACAGTCTATATTTGACAGAGGTGGCACTACAGAAGTGGTCTATTTGCGAGAAGAGGGACTCCATCAACATACCACTGCTTTTAGTCCCCTCCTCTGTCACACAGACTGATGCTTGTAGCCCTCCTTTGTCTCTTATGAGCAATGCTTATGCCTTCCCCTTGTTTAAAAATATAGGACCTACTTCTATAGTCTCGCATTACTTCTAGACCAGTCCTGTAGCCGCTTCCTCTGTCACTTACAGTACCGACTACTACTGTAGACTCCTCCTCTGTCACTTACATACTTCTACTGTTAGGCCTCATCCTTTCTTCACATTATAGACCACTGCTATGGCCCTCCTATATTACACTACATCTTGCTGCTGTGGCACTCTTCCTCGTTACATATAGTCCTATGCTATAATCCCTGCTGTGTATCAGGGACATTCTTAGGGTGGCTGGGGACTGGCAACCGCCACAGGCACCCCTTCTCTCTTCAGTGACCTGATTGTTGGCCTTATTTGCCTATCTCATAGAAACAGCTCTGATCACAGCATCTACAGTAATCAATGCTGTCTATTTGAGGGGGAGGCGGGAACATTCTTTTGTAAGTAAGTTTTGCTTTGGCATCACTGTGGGTTTGTTGTTGAACTGTTTCACTAGCGTTATTATATCATTTGTACTTTGTGTTCACATAAAAACCCTTTTCAAGATCAAAGTACAGCCCCACAACAGTCAAGCTATGAACAAGCAAGGCTGCAACGTCAATAAATTCGGTCAAATATGAACTTTTACAGCTTATCATTATGGGACAAAGTGCAATGTTATTTTTTACACTTCAATTTACATAATTATGAACTCTTTTTACTTTTCACAGTGACAGCATGTAATGCGGCGTGAAAGTGTATTGTGAGTGGACACAAATGGCCAATACAAAATAAGAGATGTGGTACTGCGATGAATCCAGTGCTTTTGATGTGAGAGTTTGATCGTTGGCTCCAAAGGTTAAACAACCCAACCTGCCCTAGACTTCAAGCAGCTCACCCGCCCAAAATAACCCAGGGGGCCAACCAGGGACACAGTGTTGGACTTGAGTGACTATTGCTCTCCAGAGGAGTTGGGATTCTAAGGGCTCACTACAACCTACTGTATGTGCCTTTTAGCTCTGCTCATCTGATACAACCCTGCTATTGACACTTTGAAGTGGCCACTGAGCTTTGGGTTGTCACAGTCTGAGTAGTATTCTGCTTGAAGCCTCTCAATCCTGAGGTAATGTTAATCCATCTTGTAGGTGTTGTCACCAATGTGGACCAAGACAGGATGAGCGAGGGACTGTTTACATACCAATTCAAATTGATCCCTGAATCGCCAATAATTTAGGAGATCAATAACCCGTTGCAAATTTTGCTCACTAAGCTGCTTGTTAGTGATCAGCAATTTACTAATGTCAGGCCACCTGAACAATATAAATTGACCAACTTACAGATGGATGTAAACAAACTCCGCACATGATGTGGACAAGATTAGGGAGAGAACGTAGAGGCGTAACGTAGAAATAGTTGGGGTGGAGGACATTATAATTCTAACCAGTTGTCTATTTGTACTTTACAACAGAAATGTCCAAAACTACTGCAGATAGGGCAGAAGATGCAGAGAATTTAGCAGACACAACAATGTGCAAATTTTGGGTATGCCGGAGCGAGTGGAAGGCTCCTCTAAATATAAGTTTGTGAGCAGCTTGCTCATGGAAATATGGCTGCCTTTGAGTTTTTTCTTCCAGATTTGTGGTCGAGAGGGTCCTCTATATCCCAACCTACACCAATGCCTCCTGTAGCCACCTCGCTTTTAATCCTGAATAGCTCCTCAACAATAGGGGACGATCATCATACGTGTAAGCTGCATGTTGAAGTGTGATATTAATTTGTGAAGATTCAATTTTATCCTTGGAGGTAAGAAAAGGAGAAGACAATTCTAAACATATGCGGAGTCATCTCAGGATGCAGCGTTTAACGTTATGCTATCTGTTATATCCCATAGACTCAGTCTGTACCGGAGACCGCAATTCTTCTTGCATCCTGGAGAAGCTTCAGTTAGGCTGGATAGGTCTGCAACTGAAATCGCTGTCACTAAAGTGCATGGAATGCTGCATTTGGTTAAGGATGAGTTTTGCCAGGATGAGAGGTCGCTACATCCTTATTAGCATCAGAGGTGAATTATAACAAATCTTGCTGAGTCATGATCGTGCAGGGTGTGAGAGGGAGGTGGTGAGCATCAAGTGAGGAATAAGGAGAGTATCAATTAGTTAACTTAATAATGACATTACAAAATCTGTGGATTATCTATACAGCAGACACAGTCATACACTGCACTTTCTCTCCAAGTCCCTTGAAAGCCCCATTAAGTTTCCCTGTCATCAATAAGTGGTTCACGCAATGCAGCGGACAGATCAGCTCCTGTCAGCTCTTCTGGTTGTTGTCTAATGCTAACTTTCAGGTAAACTAAGGGGACTGAGAAATGCTGTAGCTTTCACAGGCTTCACTTTTGTTAATGACATATATTTAGAAAGTGATTAAAATACCCTTTTGGAGGATCCAACTGGCAAACATTACTTCGTGGCATAACACGCCTTTATCTGTACTATTGTTTAATGAGGTTCTTGTGCAGGCTACTGGCCTTTCTCTCTCATCCTGCAGTCTGTTTATATCACAACAAGGTTCTTCTTTCTATTGGCTTGACCAATTATTCCTTTTTGCTTCTCTAAGATTCAGTGATTCAGAAGTAAATTTGAGGATTTGTTAAACCTATAGAGGGCGGCAGTGAGCTTCCAGCTCCTTTCACACATTATTCACTTGTGATTATTGCAGTTGCTTAAGTAGTTGGGCTAAAAAAGGCAATCATAAACATTTACTCACCCTTAACTGGTGCTCTCCGTAAGGAGAGATGTTTCCCCTCCTCATACCCACTCATGTGCCTACCTCCAGTCAAGCCAATATCGCTTTGCTCTTCATTGATGAGGGGCGAAACCCCGAATGCGTATGTAGTATGAGCAATATTGGCTTGATATTTTTCCTTTTTGCTTCTCAAAGATTAGTGAATCAGAAGTAAATGAGATTTGTTACAACTATAGAGGGGCGCAGTGAGCTTTCCAGCTCCTGTTCCCATATTGCTTGTGATTATGCAGATGCTTAGTAGTGGCTAAAAGGTTATCTAAAAAACTCTACGTACCTTAACTGTGCTCTCCATAAGGAGAGATGTTCCCCTCCTCATAGGAGCTTCTGGTCATACAGCAACAACACATTCTTGTAGGTACATTTTCCTCCATCAGGTCACAGGGTAACAGTGTACCCTGGTGAGTTTTACAGTTTCTGTTTTTTAACAGTTTTGACATGTTAGGGAATACAGGATCAAGCAAGTTGGGTGGCTTTGAGCAGGGAGGGGGGAGGTTAAGTTTAGGCTTGGTTGGCCTTATTGACGTTTGGTTGGTTTACCAGTGTGAATGGTTTGTGTGCTTGTGTCGGTCCATGGTCTGTGGATTGTCTAGGTTGTGTTCTTTTGTTATGACATTTCAATGGCTGCGTGCAAGATAGTGTCCGGGGGTCAAATTGTAAAATGAAAAGAGGGCTTGTTTTTGATTATGTTAAAACTCATAATCCTGATATTTTTCAAGCGACACAACTTAAGAGAACAGAAGATATTAGCGATGAAGTCGATACCTTGGTATAGGGATGGCGTATCATGTGGTGGTATTCTAGCACGCGCGGGGGGGGGGGGCGGGGGTCTTTGGTGTTGATTAACAAGTATCTTCTGTTTCAGCTGCAGGATCTGCATATAGACCCATCAGGTATGTCCTTTTACACTATGGGGATCTGAATTTTTAATTGGTTGTTGTGGCATATTTATGGCCACAAGTTGGCACAAGTGGCACCCAGGTTCACACTGTTTTCAGAAATGTTTTTTGTGCAGAAAACTTTTTCGTTGCATTTGGATATATTGCTATAATTTCTATAGGGAGGAAGGGGATGCTCCATTTTGGTTTTTCTTGCACCCCACTCCACCTCCAATGTTGCTCAGATCAGTGCAGTTTGCTTAATAGGGTTGGTGCTTTTTTCTCTCTGGATTATGGAGGTCTGTTGTCCCCAAGTAGAAGTATGGATATTGGACTCAAGTGTGTAGGTAAAATGGAGTAGGACCTACCCGCCTTGAGATCCCTTGATAGTCGGGAGGTGGCTGGCTTATACATTTTTTGATGAAAAACATGTGAAACTAAGATTCTCAAAGTTTTTTTATGTTCTGTAGATAGCATAAATGCTTCCTTTAGTTGCTTTCCATGTCTTTGTTTGTTGACCTTTAGGAAGTATGGCGGCACATAAAATGCCTGGGCCCGACGGTTTCCCAGTGGAAACAGAACACTGAACAATAGAGTTATAGGTTAGAAAGGTGATTGTCCGGGCCCGGGCTTTGGGCAGGGCAGTGGAGGAGTCCTTGCCACCCCTCCTTTTTCAGGCAGGGTGGGGGTGATCACAATCATTCACAAGCGGGCGGTCCTTCCGATCAATGTTGTTTGTATGACCTAATTTCTTTACTTATTTGGATGTAAAAATTGTAGCTAAAGTCCTAGCTAGCCGACTAAATGGTGGATCCGGGATAGCGGAGGCAACCCATTCATCATATTAGAGGTTGCTTTGGTGGGATTGTTTGAGGGGTTTTCAAACCTACTATACAGGGAAGGCAACGGTGTCCAACACCAATATACGTCATTGATGAGTGCTGCGTTGCTGGCCTGGAAAACTTTATTCACCCGTAAGACTATAAAGGGGAGATTAGCACTTAGTCCCCTACCGTTTCCCTGTGGTGCAATAGGAATCTACTGGAATTGCCAGCGTCAGAGTAATAAGTTATTATACTTACTACTCAAAGAAGGGTCACATCTGTGGGTGTTACCAGCTGGCTACCGCGGGAGAGCAATGATAAGTCACAGGTTGAGAGTCAAAATCACTCTGGGAGCAAAAGCCCTCGACCTTCATTTTTATTGAACAAATTGTTACTTAGATATCAAAAGGGTTAAATGACCAGCCCACCCTAACCAATGGAAATACATTATCGGCGTGAATAAATCATTGGTAAAATATTTAATATTCATTCTTCTTACTGGACAGTGTCCAAGATTAATTAAACTTCAAACTAAAAAATACATAAATCCTTTATATGGGTCTAACTATAGAGAAAACATCTTATTACTTTGCAGGTGCCCAAGATGGTTTCAGGTTATTCCAGTTCAGCCACTCCAATTATATTGACATCATAATTGGACACTGTACTTCTCAACAACTTGCATGAGAACAGGAACGTTCCCACTAGTGTGTCCTTGGCACCCTGGCACCTACAGAGTAACTCAAAGCTAAGTTTCAGTATTTAAACATCTTTAGGATACTCAGAGAAAGATACAGCCAGGACAAAGAAATAAAGACAAAATGGAGTCAGTTCAGGCCTAGGAAAAAATGGATTTTTTTTTTTTTTCCTTCTATTTTATTTTTGCATGTTTATTATCTTTCGCGCAGAATTCCTTAACTACATTTATCCTGCGGCCGAGTGGGGATAGGGCGCCCATTCGCATGCTAATGAAATTAAGTGCTTGAAATTATAATATTACCACAGTAATACAATTTTTGGTTAGTACTATGGTTGTGGCTTCATACATCTGTTGTTTACCTGGCAGTTCCATTTTATCACAGGAGACTGTTTAAGATGCAGACTTGCTACATAGGACTGTCTCAGCAGATGTAGACTTGCAGTCCTGTGGTGATAGCACTGTGGTATGCCATGACATAAGTATTGGGGAACTGAAGTAATCAAGCTTTTACTTTCTCTGTGATCAACATAATTCTTACATCTGATGGAATAGGAAATTTCAAGAATTAATAATATATTATCAGCATAATAGATAATAGTACTTCAGACAGATAATTCATATAACATCCATAGTATTTCTCATTTTAATTCATAATACAATTCAGGTCCTCTTCTGAACACATATTAATATACTGTATCTATTTGCTATTGTCTTTTATACCTCTTGTGGAATCAAAATCCGCAATCTTGGCCTTATTGAATCCACACAAAAGGAGAAATGTGGACTCAGTTGAGAGAGTTCTTTAAAGGACTAACAAATAAGCTGTACACAACATCATTCCACATTGTTCATGAGGGTGATTTTCGAGACACTGAATACATTTTCCTCCTCTATAGTGAGGCATGTAAACAACCAATAATCAATAAGGTAAAAACCTTCAAAACATAATTCACAATAGTTGATAACCCACTATTCCAACCCACTATTCCAACATCTCTTGAAAAAAAATAAGTCATCAACCTCTACGAAACCTTACGGCATGTCCCCACGGCACGGGTTTTCGGCCGGTTTGCGGTTTTTCAGACCGCTATGATAAAAACGGCGAAAATGTGCACATTTGTGCTCTATGCAAAACCTGTGCCAGCTGTCCCCACTGCACTGATTTTGCCGTCGGACGGTTTGACGCCGGCGGTCCATGCGGCATAACATGTGTAGAAGCTCTTCTCTGTCCGGTTTCCCGACAGTAGATGTGCTTCTCAATGGGAGGGGGGAGGGCTGTTCTCCTGCCTCATCACGGAGAAGAAAAGCCGTTCCCCCGCGGCCGTGGGGACGGGCGCAAAACAGGACAAATACCCGCCGGTTTGTCCTGTGCCGTGTAAACGCGCCCTTAATGTCTCTAAAGATCTGACAACCAGCATCAATATGAATAGTCAATGTGTCATAGTGATGACTTATCTTAAAATTTGGGAGTCCTCTGGTGGTGGATGTTTGTATCGATGGTTTTTTTCCCCTCCCATCTTGCCATCTTGACGAGTCAGAGTATCTGGATAGGCCCCCCAAATTTAGACTTTCGTTTCCCTTTAAATGCATTTTTGAAAGTTTTAAACCCAAAGGAACAAAATAAGAAAAAATCATCTCAATCAGCATTTGTTTTATGCATTTCCCCCCCATGAACCCCTTCTATTTCCTTTTCAGTTTTTATTTCTTTTTTAATCTTTAAGTTGGGACAAATTCTGGGATACAGTCTTAATATGAAAAGTAAACATAACCCAGTTTCTGTGCAAAACTGTAGCTAAGGAGAATCTTTATCAAATGGCCAAACAACGCTCTTCATAAAGCTAGATTTTTTTCTGTTCAAAAACGTTCGGTATAAAGCTATGGCAAACAATTAACCCGGAATTTTCCCGTACCCTTTTTTCCCATTTTCCCCTCCAGATTTTCCCCTCTGAGCAACCCTCCTTCTGGGGTTTTTTAATTGTTTTGGCCATTGGCCCTTTTCGGGACATCCTGAAAGAGCCAACAGACAAAACATTTTACGGGTTCCAACCTGGGTGGTCACATAAAATATATTTTCAGTAAATAAAAACTGCCAGAATGAGACAATAGCTCCAGGCTGACTTCTGAGGCACCCCCGACACCTGGTCTGGTGGAAAATCAAACTTTAAAGGGGGAGTGGGAAAAAGTTTATTATACAGGGAAAGCAGGGTTTCAGACGGAAAAAGAAAACCCACAAATTCGGCACCGAACCATGGTCAAAAAAAAAATCCCGCTTACTTTACGTTTGGCCTAAGCGCAGTCCTCTAACAGGCACGATCATTACAGGCAGGTGGGTTAAAACTCTGTGGCAGACCAGTACTAATTTACCATTCACACCATAGCCTCCACAGTGCTGCTGGGGGGACTAAAAGGATCATTATGGGAAAGGGTGCCCTAGGAAAACATTACATCCACATGTTAAACATCACACACACGTTGTCTCCCTGTACTTCCCACTCTCCTTAAAGGATGTGAGTTCCTTACCTCCTTATCAGCACAGAGTAGAATATAAACAAATCATGCTGAGTTATGAAGGCTGCAGGGGTGAGAGGGAGGGGGTGAGCAAGGAGTGAGGAATAAGGGAGCGTCTAAAAAGTTAACTCAAATAATAACATTAAACAGTGGATATCTATAACAGCAGACACAGGCTCATACACTGCACGTTCTCCACAAGCCCCTTGAAAGCTCATTCATTTTCCCTGTCATCAGATAAGAAGTGTTTCACACAAGCACGGCCAGAATAGTTCCCGTCAGCTCTCCTGGTCGTGTCTAATGCAAACTTTCAGGTAACTAAGGGGGACTGAGAAATGCGGGTTAGCTCTCAGAGGATTCATTTTTTTGTAATTCATATATGTATTTAAAGTGATTAAATACACTTTTTTGGAGGATCCCACGTAAAACCATTACATCGTGGCAAAACCCCATTAATTCTATCTCAACCCATTTCTGCTATTCTTTACAGTCTGCATAACAACGTACATAGACTCTGACAGGGGTTTCAAATTAGCTGTAGCATCTTTTTTAAATCCATACAGGTCTCTAATGGTCTCAGCATTTTAATGGGCCCTTTCCTGCTGATCCCCCAAAGTCTCCTTTCCATATCAGCCACTAGTCATAAGTAAACCAGAAGCATACCTGGACTCCTTAGCCATGTTTCAGTGAGTGCCTTTTATCAATCACCTCCACGGCAGTCACCACATATCCAGTCCATGGATTCCTCTCATGATAGTACCAAGAATAGGCTACAAATGAACTTAAAAATCTGCATTGGTAATGGGAGCTTTTAAATTTCTTTACAACGTTTTCCCCTTTTAAAATTTTAATAAAAATCTAAAAATTATGTTCCTTTATGTGCTTTGCCCCAAATCCTCTCTCCCCGCTTTTGGACACAGCAACAATAATGCAGCTGTGTCAATGATTGTGCCCCACAGACCCCAGCTGTGTGTTCTGGCCGCCGTCCACGGCTTTTTGCGCCGAAAAATGGGTTTACGACAATGCTTTCACCCAGTGTGAACTTGGTTTTATTCTCTGCATTCACTAATTGATTTCCTGGCCGACGCCTTGGTCAGGAATCATCCACACTCCACTAGTTTAAACCCGGTTTCTTGCTGATCTGGTTTGATTGACAGTCCTTTATTTTCCCAATCTGGTCTTGTGTTCCATCTGCCCCATTACCTCCATCATCTTTTCTCTTGTTCCCTATATTAGGTTTCCTTTGCCATACCATCCTTACCTGCTATAGAGGGCTGTGGGTAGTAGCGTTCCCCCCCTGTTATCCTTTCTGTTTCTGACCCCTTTTTGTTCTTTCTTTTCTCAGGTTCTGTACTTCGCGCCCCAACGTATTGACCCTTTTTCTTGGACTCGTATAAACCCCTTT
>JAODAL010017210.1:0-78429 GCA_025379985.1 Phyllomedusa bahiana | reverse complement strand
CCCGGGGGCAGGTTTACCCTAGTTGCCTGGCGAACGAGTCACACAGGGGGGGAACTGTCCGCTTCATGCAGAAAGAACGATGTTGGGGGGCTTTTCCGCGCCAACTGCAAACGGAACCATGGTGAGGGACGGGGGGAAAATGGTGTCCCGCGCTGCACCGAGGGGGGGATGGTCCTGCGCCCTGCAGGGCGCAGTGTTCAATCTGGTTGAAAAAAAGGGTTTCCTGAAGCTTCCACGATCTTCAGAACATTCTGAAAATGGCCCGGGAAAAACTGTGCATGCACATTTATCCATTTTACAAACCAGGAACACCCTCCCGAGTTGCGGGCAGAACGGCCCCCCCCAAAACCGCTTGATATGCGATGTTTCCCCCCGTGGAATTCCAGCTGCACATTTTGGGCCCGCTGTTTGACAGAGAAAGGCCATTAACGATTTTTTGATGATCCAGGCAGACAGAAGTATCCCCTGTGAACTTTGATGTAGCCGTGGCGGCTTGCGTGAAACCTCCCGTTTGTTGAGGCATTCGGGGGAGGCCACGTTATTTGTCAGTCGCCGGATAGGGGATGAATAACGTCTTTTCCACTGCTTCATGTCGGGAAACGTGTAAAAAAAATTGTCGGGGGAGGGGATGGAGAGTGGGATACATCTCGTGGCCACAGGCCCCGGTGGGGACTGAAAGGGAGGGGAGGAGGAGGAGGGACATTGGAGCGAAGCATTGTTGGTAAAATGAGGGGATTTTCTACCCAGGTGACAAGAGGGAGGGCAGGGCAGCTGGGGGGGATGGATGGAGATGAGGAAGCGAGGCAATTTTACTCCCAAGCCGTGGCAGTATACAGTGGGAAAGGGGGCAGGGAGCCCCCCGGAGTCACTTGGGGATGTCCCGCGCATGCTTTTTTGCCGGCAGTACAGGAAAGAAACGATCGGCAGAGGGATGACTTCTGGCTCTCCCCCTTTGGACCCCCCCTACCCGGGCCAAAAGGGGGCCTTTTTCCCAGCTATTTAGAGGGAAGACAAAAATCAAATCATAGGGAAATCCTCCGTAATCAGTTGGCCCCCTGCCTATGTGCGGCATCGTCCCTCCTTGACAGGTTGACCGGGGGGTTCCCCCAGCGTCACGTTTTCTGCCCCGGCTGTGGGGGAAGGGGGGGGGGTAGGAGCAAATACCAGCTCCATCAGCAGTAAATAAGTTGAGTCATAAAGAGCAGCTTCCCTTTACCCCCCTGTGAGGAGGGGAGTCCCAGCAGAAACGCAGCAGGGACATGGGCATTCCCTGAACCCCCAAAAGGTTGTGGGGCCCACTTGGACGACTCTGCCACCCCCGTTAGAAGATCCCCTGGGATATGGGCAGAACTGGATGTGTGGCCGCAAAATTGCCCAGTTTGCAGTGGGGAAGCTGTTTCCCGCCCCGGGCCCGTAGTGTGGCTTTAGAGGGGTGTTCAGTGCGGGGGGGCCCTCGTTACCCAAGGAGAACCCGCTTGTCCACGGGAATGTTGAAGACTGCCTTTGTCAAGATGAATTTAGGGGGGGATCGGCCCGGATTTCCACACCCAAAGCCTTAGGCGTAGTTGGGTTCAAAAATACCTGCCCCGCCACATTTGATGCCGCCCCCCGCCCTGATGCCACATTTTGCTGGGTAGTTTCTCATCTGTTTCCCCGTTTTAACAGGGGTGGATTGCCACCCACCCAAACTTGTCATTGTGCCACTCTATGTGCTCATGCTGTGCTGTTTGCTGTTGCCGTTTACTCCAACTGTGTCATTTTTGCCACTCGCGGCCTGGTACTGTTTTGCAACCTCCAGAATGTCACTTGTGCCACTCTTGACCTATGATGTTGCTCCTGTCATTCACTCCACTCTCTGTCATTGTGCCACTTGCCTGACCTCATGCTGCTGCCGCCGTGACCTCCGCTCTCAGTCATTGTGCCGCTCTGTGGCTATTTACTTAATTTTGCCTCCTGCAGTATGTCATTGTGCCTCTCATCTGAGCCTATGTGCTGCTGATTGCTGTGACTCCTGTCGTGCCTCCACACTGTGTCCATTGTGCACTGTCTGACCTCATGTGTGCCGTGGTGCTGCCGTTTGCCCTCCACACATGTGGGCCTACTCCTGTTTTTGCCACCTCCAGAAATTTGTCATTGAGTATGTCTGACCTCATGCTGCTGATGTGGCTGCTGCACGTAGCCTCCACACTGTGTCAATGTGACACTCTGCGGCCTGGTATGTTTTGCCAACCTCGAATGTATTGTGCCACCTCTCTGTCTCCAATGCTGTTGCTCCTGTAATCTACCTTCCACTCTCTGTCAATTGGGCCACTGCATGACACTCATGCTGCTGCCGCCGTGACCTACGCTCTCAGTCATGTTGTGCCGCTCTGATGGCCTAATACTATTTTGCACCTGCAGAATGTCATTGTGGACAACTCTCTTACTCTGCGGCTGCTCGTGACTCCTGTCGTGCACTCCACACTTTGTCATTGAATGCCTCTGTCTGACCTCAAGCTGCTGCGTGCTGCTGCCGTTTGCCTCCAACTGTGGCATTACTCCGTTTTTGCCACCTCCATGTAGAATTTGTCATTGTGCACTGTCTGACTCATGCTGCTGATGTGGCTGCTGCCGTGCACTCCACACTGTGTGATTGTGCCACTAGTCTGACCTTATGCTGCTGCTGTTCTCCTGCCGTGCCTCCACACTGTGTCATTGTACCACTTCTTTGGCCCTACTCCTTTTTTGCAGCTCAGAATATTTGTCATTGTGCCACTGCCTGACTCATGGCTGCTGCCACCGTGACCTCCACACTGTGTCATTGTTTTTTTTTATGCCTCTCTGCGGATTGGTTCTGTTTTTGCCTCTTCCAGAATGTCATTGTGGCCACTGTCTGACCTATGCTGCGTGTTGGCTGCCGCCGTCACCTCCACACTCTGTCACTAATGTTGCACCTGCAGCTCTCAGTTTGTTTTTTTTTCTGCTTTTGCTGCCTTGACTTTTCAGGCTCGTTCCTGCTTCTGTTTTTTTGGTCAGTTTTGCCATAAGTGCCCAGGGCATTTTATAGTGAAGCGATTCTATAGAGCGACTCACGGCGGCAGTCATGTCGTGTCAGTACTATAATACACAAACATTGTATGAAGACCAAATACCAAGCTCCACTCTGCATATTTATAGCATGGCAACTAACACGTTCTACAGCACCCTGCAGGCTACTCGTGCTGACTGGAACATAGACTTTCTTTTTTTCGGATTTCGATGCCGTAGTAATTCGGAACGAAACAATTTTGCTCGGTAAAAATTACGGCGATGTGATAACGAATCGAATTTTTGAGAAATTCGCCCATCTCTAGCACTAACATACTTTGCAGTGCTGTACAGAAATTGCTATTGCTCCCACTGGGGACTGAGGCTTACAACCTAAATTTGTGAAGGAGGAAACTATAGGGAGAACATACAAAACCCATACACGTGATGCATGTTCCTTTTATAATCTAGACCATAGCATCTCTAACTTTTAGGCAGATATCACTTGTGAGGCACTATCCAGTTGTTGGAGAAGCACAACTTGAAAGGTGGTTTTGACAGATGCAATCATATACCGCACAGTCCTTTCTATGGTTACATCAATCTTTGGTTTAACAGTATAATGGTTCCTCAAGTTACAATATAAATTGCTTTCAAGGTGGCCACTGTAAATTGAAAACATTGTAACTTGAGACATTAGTTCTGTAGGTAACTGGTAATTGGTCCTGAAACCTTCAAAATATGTCAATCCAAAATAATGCAAAATGACGATGAATTAAAATGAAGCAGATAACTCATAAATAAAGCAAGTCCTTACGTATAATAGCCACAAAGCCATAACAGAACTGCTGGAAGCCGGAAATCCCTTTCTGTAAGGACAGGAGCTTCATTTGGTTAATGTACAGTAAACATAGTGGCCCTCATTTACTATCGCTATCGAAAGGTTAGACGTGTAATACTTCGCAAGGCCAATATTGTTACACTCAGGCGTATGTTTTCTTGGGGCACATTGTGCAGACGATACACCCCTAACTTAGCGTCAAAAATGTCTGTACAAAACTTCCTATTCACTACAATGTAAAATCCACACATTTTGTCCACCCCTGCAAAGAATTGACATGTCAGTATTAAGTGTAGAGGCAGAGAAATCCTCCTCTAGTCCGCGTTGTTTCCTTGTTAAAATTCAGTGCCTGAAAATTTTCGGCAGGTGCATTGTGGAGAGATCTTTCTCAATGTCTTTCTTTCATACCAAATCTTTTTCTTTTATTCTCGTCGGCGTATTTGTTCTCTAATCCTTTTCTTCTCATTCTCTTTTTCTCTCTTATTCTTTGTCACTCAATTTCTTTTTTGCTTCCATTTCATCTGTCTCTCATTATTTTCCTCTTTCATTGTTTATTCATCTCAAAATGTATTTTTCCCCATAATTATTCTCCTTATCATTGTCTTTCTTTTCCACATTTTGTATCATTTTCTTGACCATTACCTTCCTCTCTCATTCAACCCGCATTTTTGACTGTATATCATATTGGTCTTCTCTCATACACATTGTTATCAGCCAAGGGTCAGGTTTGGTGGGATTTACTGACACTGACAGATTTAAGTAGCAAGAAGATCCTTGCCAAATTTTGGTGAAAAAAGATATCAGACTGGTTTGGAGTTTCCCAATTGTCTCTTGTTTCAAGCAGATGCAAATGCATGTGGTTGCTTCTCTAATTTTACTGTGTATTAAAGGAATCCAGTTATCATAAGCCTCTATAACGTCATGTTGTATTAGCTATTCCCAATCCATACATACAAAACATACAGTACATTCGATACCTGTGTAGTAAATTATTTTTATGGGTACTGCAAGCCTGCATATTTGACTATGTGTACCCCTACCATTAGGGCTTGTCCCCACGGCAAGGGTTTTCAGTCGGTTTTACAGACAGTTTTCAGAGTTGAAAGCCATCTGTAAACCGACTGTAACCTTTTACATTGATTCAAATAGAAAATTCAGCAGCAGTCCACACTGTACGGATTTTCTGCCAGACGGTTTTCGACACCACTGGCATTCCTAAAAACTCATGTTCATTATTCCAAACATGAACATGTGAATATGAACGACTTGAATCCAAAAACCGCGGAAAAAAGCCGCCTCCCTGCGTGGCAAAAAAAGACTAAATACTGATTGGAAATACCGCCCCGTATTTTGTCTGTTCCGTGTAAACGCACTCTTAGGGTGCTTTCACACTGAGCATTTTTGGATGCATTTTTTGTGTAGAAATATACAGCGATTAATGTTGTACATTTCTGCACAAAAAAAAACGCATCAAAAAACACACTAAAAATGCTTCCTCAATGCTATAAATTATACCTTGATTATTAACCATTTGCCTGGTTCTGTGTATGGGTGGTCTCCAATGGATTGCTGTAATAGTACTGTGAATATATAGGAACAAAATGTATCTGTGACCTTTAATGTAAATAATGCAAGCCAGGAACATTTTGTCCATGACTAACTTGGATGTCCAAAACCTTTGAAATACTCCTCACAACATCTGTTCTGCATTAAAGCATATATTGTGATGAGATAAAATATGCAATTTATCATTGACCATTTTGTATGAATTCCTAATTTATATACTATTATTATTATTATTAAAGCTCTAACTTTCAACAGCTGTGGAGGGAAGATTATCTTCCAGGCTGTGTCATCTGCAGTAACATCACTCTCTGACCATTTATGCTTTGCTGGAAAAAAAAAGCTTTTACAAGAAAATAAAATCTGCTGTTTTCACTAAATAACCACAATCGCAACACAGTGATTAGCTTTTAACATGTAGGGAAGGGTAAATGAAGATTATTACCAAAACCTTGCTGTTATTATTTAGCTTTTTCTGAAGATATCTACTGCTAGTGTACACTTTGGGTAACATGTCCAATTAGGGCTGCACCATTCTTTTGGTGTTTTTTGCGCCATAAAAAAACTGTTCTCTATATAAATGAACTGTTGTAAACCAAAACTAAGTGCTTTATACGCCAGGCACGATACATTTGAATGCACCAAAATTGGTGCATCAAATATGCTAGCAAAGATGTGCTAGGCACCTAGGTTATGCTATGCGCCTAGATTAGACGCATCAATTATACTATGCAAGGTAGACCACACGCCAGATTATTGACAGGTTCATTCATTTTGCGCCTCTATACACTCATTTTAATTGACTCTTAAAGTTGGGGTGGAGGCGCCTCTTTTCTGACAAGTCGCCCTTTGTGTACAGATTCTCTTAGTTACCAGCCATCTCTCCCTGCTCTTTCTCTTAACTGATTGATCCAAGCTGCCTTCCGATCATGGTGAGACACTCCCTGCTGAGGCTTATCTCTAGCACAGACGTTTGTTTACCTAGGTAAATGACAAGTTCCAACCCTTTAGAACTCTGCAGCCTTGTGCACTACAGATTATAAACCTCCTCCACTCATGTCACTGTAACAGGGTCAGCTTGGAATAGCAGAGCTGATATGTCCATCGATGCTGTAGACCCACCCACCGCCTGACCAGAAAGTGTTAACTCTGTAGCTGGCTCTAGCTCTCTAAAACAGCATGATGGGACAACTCCTTTAATTGTAGCTAAGCATAAATTTACTCAGAGAAGTGGGGACTCCATAGAAAACCAGGTCCTGTCATCTGGTGATCTGTTCCACCTGTAGGAAAGAGCAATATATCCTTAGAGATAGTTCTCTTCTTCATTGTTTGCAGATGCTGGAGAGCTCATGGAAATAGGGAATCCTGTACACACTTTTTGGCATATACACTGTCTAGTTACATTATTATGACCAGCAGTTAATATCCACATTCACCTCTGTGAAGCATGGTCAGCAGCTAGATTGGCTGGGAGTGACTCCATAAGCACACTGTATCTGGAGCCATGCTGACTGCATCCTACAACTACTGGATGATACGTTGTGGAGAATCAATAGAGCGAATAAGATGATCAAAGTGGTCCCACAGAAGCCCAATTGGGTAAATTAGGGGTCCATGGTGATACTTGGAAGTCTTGTTCATGCTCTTCCAAACAATACTGGACATTTCTAGTTGTGTGATAATGTTCCACTGTGTTGCTGGAAGATCCTGTCCACCTCCAGGAGCAACAATCAGCTTGTAAGAGTGTACGTGATATCAAAGGATGGATTCCTAACCAAATCGGTTGAGTGTGCCCTATACATGGCCAAAAGAATGTCACAAAAACATTCCCTACACCATAATACTACCACCACCAGTTTGTGTTCTTCCAGCAATGGTTGCATGGTGTTTGTTTTTTGATCTTTCTCGACTGACATGCCAACATCCATCTGTTTGATAAAACAGAAAATGTGACTCATCAGAAAAATCAATCATTTGCCAATCAGCTGGGGATCAATTTCAATACTGCCGTAAAAATAGAAGCCTTTTCTGCTGATGCAAGTGGCCAACTACAGAGGTACAGTGACCATCCATCTGCTTCGGAGCCCAATAAGCAGTAGTATGAACTCTTGTTTTAGACACATGTCTGATAGCCCTCTGGTTGATTTTGGTGGTGAGATACAGCACTGTAGCGTGTGGTACCACCTTTGCACACCTTCATAGTTGACGTTTGCCTCTCACATCAATAGCAAGCAGTTTTCACATTGCTTATTCGACTTTCACCACTGTGGCACTCAGACCGTTCACAGAAAAAATGGCACCAATTGATGTCACAAGCTAAGCCAATTAATAAATCTAAAGTTGGACCCAGAACTTTGAAATAACATAACATTTTCAACAATCCTAGTTAATTGTTTTACCTCCTATTTATATCACCACAGAACACTCCATTCATCTCTTCACAAGATGTTATGTGCACATGGATCATGTCTCTCATGTATTCTGTTTTAAAGTTTGTACAGTAATAGGGATGAATTATTTCCTAACAGAGTAAAATCCCTTTATTCCAGCATCAATTTTACCCTATAAGTATTAAATTATCTGCTGTTCTGTCAAAGAACAGCATATAAAACATTCTTGCGTGGTAAGGAACCATAAAAGTAAGCCAAAATAACTCATATAATGTTAATGTACCATTGGTTTGTAATTAAATGATCTACTGTTTTTGTGTATGTTCACTTCTCTGTTTTTTGTCATGGAATATGCCACAAAATAGTAACAATTGGTGAAATATCAGATTTTGTGTATTATAGAATGCAGAATTAAAGAAATGTTACTGTGTATTTTTATGAAACGGGTTTTCTCACTGCAAAGATCATATCTGTAATGATGGAGAAAGTAAAAATAAGTACTTTTACAATTGGTTTATATTACCTAAAGCATTTAGTTTAGCAGCTATGAGCTAATCTGTTTGTTCTACACCTAAAACTGCAGCCTGGGGTTGGGCTATGCTCCCTTTGTCGTGATTGACTGCCTAATATTTAGTTCAACCCCCCTGGATGGGATCTGCCCCCTGTGTGGACATGCCCCGTGTACTGTGAATGGCTGCCTGCACTCTCTGTGCTGTGTCAAACTGAAAGTGAAACTAAAGGCTGCTCTGTTCCTCTCCCAGGGAGAGCTCTGATGTAGAAGATCTGGGCAATGTCTCGAATTCACACCACCACTTGCAAACCTACCATATAACACACATATAATACACTCTGCTAGACACAATGACAAGATGTCACTTTCTGTAATATTAGGGGGCTGTGTGTATAACTGTTTACAGCAGTGCAGGTGTTTTGGTAACAAGGGGCTTGTGGAGGGAGGTGGACAGCTTGCCAAGACATTTGAGAAACTCAATTGCAGGAGTAAGCATGAGCATGTGGACATCATCTCTCTTCCCCTGCTCACACAGAATAAAGACTGGGGAGGGAGCACGGACAGGGAGGTGGTGTGATGATATCATCATTATTCAGTGAGGGAAGACACGGCTGCTGGAAGGAGAGTCTACACCCCTGTTTCTTTGTGGTATAAATAATGAGAGATAAGAGAAAGTTTGGAAGATGACTGTGAAGAGTCTGTATGAGAAATACCCATTGGCCTCGTTCACACGGCTTTATTTCGAGCCGTTTTTGCCGACGGATTGACGATTGTCAATCCGTCGGCAAATCAGTCAGAAACAAGTCACCAGCTTATTTTCTATTGATTTCAATAGTAAATACGGCTCGTCGTTCAAACGATGCGTAGTCCGTGCCGGATTGCCGCCGCGGATTGACGACGGCACAATCCGGACGGAAAAAAAACAATGTGCATGTCAATTATTTATGGACGGATTCACCCACCTTCAATGATTGGAGATGGTGGAAATCCGTCGGGAAATAGTTACATATACGTGCCACACCTTAGTGGACTTATTTGCAGGATTTTAAACTGAATTTCAGAACGTATTTATGATCGGCATCCGATGTAATACGTTCTGAAATAAATGCCGTGTGAACATAGCCTTTAAGTTTGGCATGTAAACCCCACTGTGCCTTATGTGAACCATAGAGTTGGAAAAAGAAACAGGTCCATAGAGTCCAACCAATACATCTACTCAGTGTTAACCAGAGGAAAGGCTAATAAACACTATAAGGCTTATGTTCACATGGCTGATTGACGCCCGTAATTGCGGGACGGATTACGGTGGGTGTTTGGGGGCGGGGTGGGGGGGTGGGGGAGCCGGCACCATAGACTTTCATTATCCCCCACGGCTCGTATCCCAAAGAAATAATAATGTGCATGTCACTTTTTCCCTGCTCGCTGTATTTCGCGAGGGGGAGTGAGGGAGACGGAATCCATAGTTTTTCTATGAGAACTGAGGATTTACCGTAAGGACTGGGACGGATTTCAGCCCGTATTCTGCGCGCACACAGTATGGCGCGCAATACGGACTGAAATCCGTCCCAAAATCAGCCGTGTGAACATAGCCTAAGGCGGATGCCAATTGCTCAATGGTAGAGGAAAAGTTCCTTCCTGACTCCAAAATGGCAAACAAAATAATTAACCATAACGTGATATTATATGATATTTTGAAGACATCTAAACCGTTCTTGAACTTGGTTAATGAAAAACCATCACAACCTCTTGTGGCAATAGGTTCCATAGTCTCACTGCGCTTAGGCCCCGTTCACACGGCTTATTCACGGCGGATCTTTGCGAGCCGGATTGCGCTCGCAAATCCGGCGTGATTAGGGGCGGGGACAGGGGCGGGGGCCGGAGAGCGGGCGGGGCTCAGCTCTTTCCCAGCCCTATAGTACTGTCATTATCCTACGGCGCGTTTACGCGCGTAAATAATGTGCATGTCACTTTCTCCCCCCGCGGCGGGATTCGCGAGCCGGGTGGAGGAGCGACGGAATCCATTGTTCTCTGATGAGAGCAGTGGATTGCCGTAATTACTCCCAACGGATTGGCGCCGTAACTGCAGTCGCAAATCCGGCGCGGAGTACGGCGCCAATCCGCGGACAAATAAGCCGTGTGAACGAGGCCTTACAGTAAAGATTCCGAGTCTTTGATGATGGTGAAACCATCTATTCTCTAGTTGTAGAGGATGCCCCCTCGTTGTTGTTACAGGTCTAGGTGTAAAAAGGTCATGCAAGAGAGCTGTATACTTTCCTTTCACTTATTTGTACATGGAAATTAAATCGCCTATAAATCTTTTTTTTCCAAGCTGAATAACCACAAGTTTGATTAGCCTTTCTTGGTATTGCAGACCATCCATTCCTTTAACTATTTTGGTTGTCCTCCTCTGCACCGTCTGTTTCTCTGTTGTTTCCTTATTATACAACGCTACACAAATTCCATTTTTGGCCTCACTTTTTTTTTGTATAGTGTCAAAACTATGGGCCACATGTATGAAAACTATCTAGGTCTAAAACTTACTTTGTTGCCCATAGCAACCAATCAGAGCGCCCCTTTCATTGTTCCAGAGCAATATATGAAATCAAATGGGCATTCTGATTGGTTGCTATGAGCAACAAAGTGAGCTTCAGACCTAGACAGTTTTCATACATGTGGCCCTATGTTCCTATCTTGAGCACTTATTCCTCTTTTAGTGCAACGCATGGTTTAATTCGGTTTGGCAGCAGCTGCCTGGCATTGGTCACTAAATTTAAGATTACTGGTTACCTATATCCCCAAGTCTATTTCAGCCATTGTTCTACCCATTATCGTAATATTTATTACATAATTGTACTTTTTGTTTCCGCAGCGGAAGTGCATGACCTTACATTTATTCACATTTAAACTTGATTTGCCATGTCTCTGCCCAAGCCTCCAACTTTTCTTAACCCCTCTGTAATATTTTATTATCCTGCTCCGTGTCGATTTGTGTCATCAGCAAGTATTACAATTCTGCTGTGCAAACTGTCTACAAAATTATTAATAAATGTAATGAAAAGAAGAGGACCCAATACTGACCATTGTGATACTCCATTAGCAACTGTGACCCAGAGTATGTTCCATTTATAACCACCCTCTGTTTCCTATCACAAAGTCAATTTACAAATATTTTCCCTCAGTCCCATTTTGCTCAATTTTTGCACCAATAGTTTATTTGAAACACTATCAAATGCCTTTGAGAAGTCCAGATAGATAAAATTCACAGCCTTACCTAGGTCCAGTCTGGAGATTACCTCCTCATAGAGACTGATTAGTTTGACAGGCCTGATCCCTCATAAAGCTATGCTGGTGCTGTGTTATGAGGTTATGTTAACTAAGATATCATATCTTTTGGAATATAAGATGCACTTTTTTTCCTTATTTTCTTCCTTTAAAACCTAGGTACATCTTATGATCCAGGGCATCTTATAGTCCAGAAAATACAGTACTTTAAGATAGAATCTCTTAGAAAACCATCAAATATTTTACACACAATGAAAGTTAATTTTACAGGCCTATATTTTCCAATTTTCACTTTTTGACCCTGTTTTGAATATTGGCCCCACATTTGCCATGAGCCAGTCATGTGGAACAGAACCTATTGTTATAGAATCTATAAATAATTGTTTGTATATTATGGTACTAAGCTCCTGCAGAACTCAGGGGTGAATGTCATCAGGCCCGGGTGATTTGTTTATTTTTATTCTTTTTAGGCAGCACTGCACTTCTTGCTGGGTTAAGAAGCTGGCATTGAATGGAAAATTTACATTATCCCTAATCATGTCATCTGTCACAGGGTTATGCTTTGTAAATACAGTAGAATTCAATAGACTTGCCTTTTCCTCCTCCTCCTCCACCATTACACCCTGATTAAGGTGACCAGACGTCCTGCTTTCGGTGGGACAGTCCCGCTTACCCCCCTTGTCCCACAGCGCTGGCAATATCCCTATGGGACGCCCAATGTCCCGCTTTCATCAGGACATTGCCAGTTTGTTACCAGCTTTCAGATGGCTGCTGTGGGCCTTCACTGGTGATCCCTTCAGCTGTATGCGCCTCCTCTGGAAGCACTTACAGTTGAAACTGCTATTGCAGAGCAGAGATTGAGAGCTCCCTGCTCCGCAGAGTACTGCGGTGGGTTGCAAGCAGGCTTGCTGCCCTCCGGAGTATCCAGCCCAGGCAGTGTGAGAATATCATCACGCTGCCTGCGCGGTATGATGGTATTACACCACCTGTGCACGAACAAAGAGAGCAGCGAGTCCCTCATCAGAGCAGCGGGGGAGAGGTGAGTACTATTAGTTTTTTATTTTTAACCCGGACATTATATTGGAGACATATACCTGCTTACAAAATATCTGAGAAATTATATACCAGCCTACAAAATATGGGTGATGTTTATCTGCCTACACACTGTGGGGGTCATATACCTGCCTACAGACTGGGGGGACAAATATACCTGCTTACAGACTATGGGGGACATGATATACCTGCCTAACAAGACTTCTGGGGGAAGTTTACAACCTGCCTACAGACTGGGGGCCCTATGTACCTATAACCTACTGGGGGGACATATATATACCTACCTACCTTATTGGGGCCTATATAGGAACGATGTGTGGCTCCCAATCCCCGACAGCAGGCATCCGACTATCCTATCATAGGAAAGTGGGTCACCAAGCTTGTCTACCCTTTTCATAATGGCGCAAGTCATCAGTTTTGGTCTATCTGAGCTCCCCTGATGAACCTACAATAGGGAAAACACGCTGGGAGATTTATTTCTATCTTTTTGTGGTTGGACCATCTATATAGGCCCCTTTAGGGTATATTAGGTTTATCTTAGGGTAAGGATTTCATTTTTTGGGGCCGCCCTCATCAGGGCGAACACCCCAATAGGTATTTCCCAGAACCTTAATAGCACTTAAAAGGGATAGTATATTGGGGGCATATATATTTTTCAGATTTTTTCATCATACTGATATTGATTATCATCATTAGTCTTCTTTTGATCCAGTGGAGGTGAAAAGTATCGTGAGTAATATACCTTTAATACTGGTTTGTGATATATGCTCTAGTAGATAAGTGTGTGTTATCTTTTATGTATACGTTTATTGGCAAAAAGGGATTTTGTGCTTTAGTATTTTAATAGATTTATAATAAAGGTTAATGGTTTTATATTGGGTTTTTTTCATTCTGTGATTGGTTAGTAATACCCTGATCCTAATATCTTTGTTATCGGTGATATTCACCTCCATGCTTGACAGTGGAGACGATGTTCTTTAGGTCATAGACAGCATTTCTCTTCATCCAAACATGGCGAGTTGAGTTAATGCCAAAAGAGCTAAATTTTTTGCCTATATGACCCCAGCACTTTCTCCATTCTCTCACGGAATCATCCGGTGTTCAATGCCAATCTTCAAGTTGAGCTGCAAATGTGCCTTCTTGAGCAAGGGGAAACCTTGTGGGGCACTACAGGATTTAAACCATTACGGACGTAATGTGTTACAATGGTTTTCTTGATGAATTGTGGGGGGTCCCAGCTGATTTGAGATCATTAACAAGTTCCCCCGTGTAGTTTTAGGCTGATCTCTCACCTTCCTCGTGATCAAGGATACCCCATGAGGGGAGATTTTGCATTTGGTGCCCAGATTGATGTTGATTGACAGTCCTTTTGTATTTCTTTATTTTCTTACTATTGGCACAACAGTTGTCTCCTTCTCACCTAGGTCTTATTTTGGTTTTGTAGCCCATTCCAGCTTTCTAAGGTATTATGATTCTTGTCCCTGACATCCTTAGAAAGCTCTTTGGTCTTGCCCATGTTGTAGAGGTTAGAGTCTCACTGATGAATTGAGTTTGTGGACAGGAGTCTTTTATAAAGGTGTCTATCTAAGACCACAGTCTTTAATGCAGGTAACGAGTTGATTAGGAGCATCTAACTGGTCTGTAGGAGCCAGAACTCTTAATGGTTGGTAGGGGATCAAATACTTACTTCTCTCAGCAAAATGCAAATAAATTTATATAATTTATACAATGTGATTTTCTGGATTGTATTTTGGATATTCTATCTCTCAATGTTAAAATTAACCTACCCTTAAAATTATAAACTGTTCATGTCTTTGTCAGTGGGCAAACAATCAGCAAGGAATCAAATAATTATTTCCTCTACTGTACAAGATCCTTGTATTGATTTTTGATGTGCAAATAGTACCAACAAACACTTTAGATTGTAACCACTTTCCTATGTAAAGATGTTATCTTCTTAAATGGAATTTTAACATTATTATAAAGTGATTGTCTGATCATATAAAAACTTTAATATTCTATGGACAATTTGAAATTATTTTTTATGCCAATTTCTATAAAGAGCTCTTTTACAAGTCACTCCTTAAAATTCCTGCTTAATAGTTAAACTGAGTATATTTTATTGAAAGCCACTTATTTCTCAAGCTGCAGGGACTATGTTTGCATCATAAAAACAGACCTATTGTGTTCCAGGAAGTGAATTTTCACATTCATTGTGAAGTCCAAGCTAAATTCCCAGATGCAAGGTTAGATGATATCATATACCCGGATACAGGGCTATTGGTATACATCTATGTGTGTGCTAAACAATGCAGCCTTAGTTACCATGTAAATATTGTTCAGATTTATGTGATTACCTTATCTTTAACTTTATCAGATATAACATGCAAAATTTTATACACAGTCGAGTCACATTGTTATGACCACTTCCTACTTTTCATGTCAGCAGCGTGTATTTCATGCAGGAATTCACGTGTTGTGAGCTGGCTTGGTGGGTATATAAGGTGTGCAAAAGGCTGTCTGTGCACATCCCTCTTTGCTGTCAAAGGTAAAAGGGTTGATTTATCAGAGTTGCAAAAATGGATAATTATTGGCTTTGTTGACGAGGGTGGCAGTTTTTCTGAAACTAAGCAGCTTGAGAACTGTTGGCATGCTGCTGTGGTAAAAGTGTATCATAAGTGGACTAATGGCACCATTGTGAATAAGCAACATGAAAACTGTGGAGCATGTGCTATTGATATGAGAAGTGAACATCGGCTGCAGTAGGTGCAGTAGAGCCAACTGACAAACTTCAGTGGAGCAGCTCACTGCCAATATTAACCCAGAGGCTACCAAACGTGTGTCTAAACAACAGTTCCTTAAACCGAATGCACATTAGGCTCTGAAACAGAGGGATGGTCACTGCAACTCTGCTAACAAAGTTGTTTTGCCTGAAAAGGCTTCAGTATTCATGGCAGCACCGGAATTGGTCCTTTGCTGATTTTCTCCTCTGAAGAGTCACATTTTCTGCTTCATCGAACGGAAGATGTTGGCGTATTAGGCGATAAACATGAGAGAACAAACACCCTGCAACTATTGCTGGAAGAACACAAGCTGGTGGTGGCAACGCTATGGTCTGGTGAATGTTTTTGTGATATTTTCCGGGCCCACTCATCCATGTAGAAGGAACATTCAATCAATTTGGGTATGAATCCATCCATGCAGATCACATACATGCATGCTGATTGTCTTCGCTGAGGCAGAAGGAATCTTGGATAAAGTCTTGAAATTATGGAAATTACAGGATTAATAGACATGTTACTAATATGCAAATGATACAAAGATGGAAACAAGCTAGTCAAAACATTTTAATGTTTCCAGTACTAAGTACGAGTGCTGCTCACAGAAGCACATGCAGCTGGGACACTTTGGGAAAAAATCTGTACCACTGGTTCCATAACCAAGCTAATGTAACATCGAGATGCTAGATACTGTACACCTGAAATGAAGACTGTTGGGATTAAGCTACAGTATATTATGCTACCCTTGTTTGCTCTTCAAAAACAAACACTGCAAAAAGTTGTCTACCTATCTATTAAAACTAATCTTTATTAATATTACACTAAAAATGTGCCACAAAATATGGCCTCAAAAATTCTAATCACCAAGCCTACTTATATAGACTTGGAGAGACCGTCCCGATAAGGACGACCCCACCAATCCCTAACCTGATAAACTAACCACTATCTAAAAGTAACTAAATCTACTACAGTGAACTAAATACCCCCAAAAGTGTAACATAAACTAAACACTAAATTATAAATACCTATACAAAGATATCTCGATATAATGATGCACTATTCAGGTCCCAATAATGTACCTAAGAGTATATATTCCGGATATATATTGTCCCAATTTTTAATCCTACGCGTTTCCCCCTTGTTCAAAATAAATAGGGTTCATCAGGGACTTATTGTTGGACAGAACGCCCTTCATTAACAATATATTCATTCAGAGATTTTTCCAAAAGATGTAGTTTATACACTGAGGTATCATTAGATACATCACATCATAAACACTGATATGGTAGGCATAACCACATTGTAGCCAACATGGGAGGTATCTTATAAATAATGCATGACATTATTAACTGATCTGGATGTGTACTAAATTACATATCATACTCACAAAACCGTTCACATGTCAATGACGCCAATGCTCGATATTCTGGATAAAGCAATATAAAGTATATCAATTACCACGGTATCCACAGTATTGTCATTTCTCCCCCTGGAGTAAATATAACCATATTCATACCTGATGGCAATGTCATGGAAACCAGACTCTCGGAATATTGCATCAAACTCGGAAAGATGCTAGTATGGTAAGCATACCCCAGTTGTAACCGGTCTGGGAGGTATCATGTCAATAATAAACGATACTAGACGCTGGTCAGGATATATATTCTATTACATATCATACTCACAAACCCGTTCACATGTCTATGCCGCCGATGCTTGATATTCTAAATAAAACAATATAGAGTATTTCAATTACCGAATAATTCACACTACCATCATCTCTCCCCCTAAAACAATATAGACATAACCATATTCATACCTGACGGCAATGTCATGGGTGCCAAATTCCCGGGTTATTGACCAACACACTATCTCCCATTCCTCATGGCAAAATGGTTGCCAAGAGTAGGATCAATCTCTAACTGGTGAGCAATTTAAATAAATCACAGGTTCACTACAAATGGGCCAATCAATATTGTTCACCCATCTAGCAGCCAATCACTTAAGGCTTACTGTTGACTCACCTCAATTACATGCCACCTCCTGTATTCGGTACACTCCCACACTACCTGTCCAGACTCGCATCATTACAGCAAGGTAAGAACGCCGAACCAAGGCTTCCGGACCTGCGCAGAGCATAGACGCCGATATCAACTGGTAGTAACGGACAGGCGCAGAGCATGACCTCACACTTCCGCCCACAGTCCGGCCGAGCTCCGGCCAAATATATAGTTCAAGCGCCGATATCCACTGGCACCTCCGTACAGGCCCCAAATGACTAATCGCGGGACCATCCCTATAGTGCATGTATACACAGGGTGCCATGCTAGAGATCAAACATCAAACAGCCCTTGTATATGTTTTTCCGCTGATCACACCAAATCCAACAGCAAACCCAGGATAAATACATATAGAGTAGGTATAGTTAGTATAGCCACTCAGTCCCATATTGGCATAAAAAAAACAAAACAAGATATCTCAGATAAATGATGCAAACGATAATGTTTCATTAAGCCCCATTGGATACAATGTCTTCAATCTATAAATCCATCTTGTTTGCTCTTCCCAGATATCATTACATCCAAAACAAAAACAGGACTCAATGCCATCTTGCTGTACAGCATGATAGAGCGGTGGTGTGAAGTCAATGGAACACTTTTAGCTGGGTATCTGGCTTGTAGCCCCATGTCATCCATGTGCCTTCTGATGGTTTATGTTGACACTCTATGCCACCCTAGTCTTGGGATGTGAAATCCAACTATACTTGCCGTACAGAATGGGTCACTACAGGCCATTCTTTCAATCAGACGATCCGTCCACTCGTTTTACTTCTGCACACCTTTCTATCAGTCCAGTTTGTTGTTGTTCTCCCAATCTAGTGCACATGCAATGCTAAACAGTGTTGAGTCTGATGGCTATGTGCATAGCAATCTACTGAGTAATATACCAAGGTCTCTCAGTTCATTGAATCTGTCCCCTCATTTTGTGACAAGTGGCAATAACTGGCATACCACTTGATCCGATTTTTTAGGTTTTTAGTGGCTAATAAACTTTGCTTTCAATCTAGCTGTACTGCCTTCCACCACATGCTTTAGACTGGTGCTAGATGCTTGAAAATTTGACCATTTGCAGATCTAAGTCACCTGCCACTTCCTAATTTGGTGTTACAGTTTCATTGTTGGGAAGTGCACTACCTAAATTTAGGAGAGATATTATTTAAAAAATATTTATTTCCACTTAAAGAGGGGTCTGTAAGTGCCTTAAACTCACCTCCATTTGAATAACTTATGTTTGGCTAACAGAGAGAATGTTAATGGGGTTGTTGTGGTTGACAATTATAATTTTTTTGACTGTCTTTTCTAACAGTCGTTTATATTAGAAAACAATATTGGGTCTGCACATCCCCAAAAACTTTTTTGAAAAAAATGAGCATAGGTGCACACTGGTGTGGCGGCAACATATAAACACAATCCAATATCAGCAGCACACTATTAGCACTATCAAAAAGGACATAGGAATTCCGCTACTTAGAATACATGACAAATTTTTGAGGTTTTTAGTTAAAATTTTTGATCAAAACTGCTTAAGCACACCTGCCAATCAGCAAGGCGACCTCAATACCGGTGGGAATCTATTCTATTGTTACCTCTCTTGGTGCCTGTTTAGACCTCCACGTTTCAGGGAGAGAAGACTCCAGCTACAAGTTAAATGCATTGATTTAAAAACCTATACAGGTGGGTGGAGTGCAAGAAAACCAAAGAGGGGCAGCCACTCTCCATACAAACAGTCTAGAAAATAATATTTGGTCTGCACATCCAAAAAAAACATTTTTGAAAACAATGAGCATGGGTGCACTAAAAAACTATCAAAAAGAACAGGAATTTTTGGAAAAGCATTTCTGCTACTTAGAATACATGAACATTTTTTGAGGTTTTTAGTTCACATTTTTTGATCAAAACTGCTTAAGCCCACCTGCCAATCTCTCCCTGAAATGTGTAGATCTGAACAGGCACCAAGAGAGGTATCAACAGAGTACGTTCCCAGCTGTATTGAGGTCTCCTTGCTGATTGGCAGGTGAGCTTAAACAGTCTTGATCAAAAATGTGAACTAAGAACCTCAAAAATTGTTCATGTATTCTAACAGAAATGCTTTTCCAAAAATTCCTATGTCCTTTTTGATAGTTTTTCAGTGCTACTAGTGTGCTGCTGATATTAGATTGTGTTTGTATGTTACTGCCAGACCAGTGCGCACCTATACTCATTTTTTTCAAAAAAGTTTTTTTGGATGTGTAGACCAAATATTGTTTTCTAGACTGTTTGTAAGGGGAGTGGCTGCCCCCTCTTTGGTTTTCTTGCACTCCACTGACCTGCAGAGGTTTTTAAATCAATGCAGAGTAACTTGTAGCTGGAGTCTCTCTCTCTGAAATGTGAAGGTCTGAACAGGTACCAAGAGAGGTAACATATAGAGTAGGTTCCCACCTGTATTGAGGTCCCTTTGCTGAATGGCAGGTGGGCTTAAGCAGTTTTGATGAAAAATGTGAACGAAGAACCTCAGCATTTTTCATGTATTCTAACTAGCAGAAATGCTTTCCCAAAAATTCCTATGTTCTTTTGGATAGTTTTTTAGTGCTAGTAGTGTGCTGCTGATATTGGATTGTATTCATTTATATTACGCATCTTCAGTACGTGTGAATTGCTTAAATTAATACCCTGGGCAATAGTAAATTATTGTGTTATACCTAAATAGGACAGTGCATTACTCAGGAATTTTCTGTTCAGTGTTCCTTAAAGAAAGGCCATTGTTAAATAGGATACCACTAGCAATTAATGAACTAGTCACATTGGGAGAAAGTAAAATAAACACTTCCCTTCTATACTTCATGAATACCTAAAATGCTCACCGAAAATGGTGAGATCTCACCATCACCACCACTAAACTAATGCAATCTCCTTTTAAACATATTTCATAGATTACCTATCATTTTATATATACCTTTACAGGAGGAATAATAGAGGAACATCACAATGCAGCGTTCTAAGACAAGATGTTCCTAAATAGTTACTTGGCGTGAATTTACTAACATAGACATGTCAAGAGAGATTTAAGAGAGGAATCAATTGTTAAAAATAAAGGTTTATCTATACAGATTTTTTGTGTTTATTGGTTCACCTCATCTGCTATGTTTTAAGGCATAAAAACGTCAAGGAGAATTAGAGCATTTCTTTTGAGGAAGCACATCTTCGGAAATGTTTATAATTACTATGACAGGGGGACGGTTTAGCGTGATGAGGTAGTGCTCTCTGGAGATTTCATAGATAGAATATACCACGTGATAGTATTTCATTCAGATTACTGAAGGAAGCTGCTGATTAATGTGCGCCTATATGAGAATAGAAGAGAAAAGCCCAGAGAGGACCAACGTACAAGTCATCTTCTACTTGTAAACTGTACAAAAAATAGTCTATTGATATATTATCTTCACTGAAGCTGAGCTCTCATTTTGAACTATATAAAAACTATCTGCACAGAACTTGTCTACATACATCATTCTATCCATTCTTTCATCAGCTGGTGATTGCTAAGGGAGTTTTAATGAGACAGCCACAAAAATGGTTTTCCACCTTAAAAATAAACGTAGGCTAGTGCTTTGTAATAAAAACACTTTTGTACTCATCGTTGTTCCAGCCCTGACACAGCAGGCAGTGTCCCCTGGTCTCTGTTAACTTTCTTTTCAACAGTTCGCACATGTCTGCAGCAGTTAGCCATTGGCTTCAGCAGTCACATACCATTCCCTTAATGTCACCGCTTCAGAAGTAAGTGGCATGTGAGTAGCGATGTCAAGGGACTTTCACGTGACCACTGAAGCCACTGACTGACAGTGGTCACACACCAACCTTTACGGGAAGGCAACAGAAACTGTGGGATACATAGTTACCTAGTTTGTAAGGCTGAAAAAAGACAAGACGTCCATCCGGTTCAGCCTATTTTGCTAAAGTGTTGCTAAAGTGTTGATCTAGAAGAAGGCAAAAAACCCCAATGAGGTAGAAGCCAAGTGTCCTCATTTTAGGGGAAAAAATTCCTTCCCGACTCAAATCTGGGAATCAGAATAAATCCCTGGATCAACGACCCCTCTCCAGAATCCTAGACACATGTTAATTCTGGAATGGCAGAGAGTTCACGATTAGTATGTATTATTTTATTTTTTTTCTTCATTACACAGCTCTAGCTTTTTTTACTTTTCAGGGTTGAACACGTCTTTAAATAGATGTTCAGTTTAAACGTACATAGCCACTGATATGGACTATAGAAAGTCATACACCATGAAAGTACCAGATTGGAATACAGTAAAGAAGATCTATTAATACTTCTGCATCATCTGAGCGATGTACTAGTCTTGTCCCACAGTGCAGCATGCTGTCTATTCTTTAACAGTACACATTCCTGGTCAAAAAATCTGGTCTGAGCTGAAAACAAAGGCAAGTTTAAAAGGTATGAAAATAGTTAGATAGAGTGTGCAAGAGGCAGTCAAGACTGGTGGCATTTCCTTATAAAGAATCGATTGCTGACTCCTGTAGTTGAACAGTAGATTTTACGAGGGTCCAACGACTCTTATTGGTTACGGCCTCTTAAACAGCCACAGATGTGTAGTGATCACAGTATAACTTGAACATCCCAGAATATAACTTCACAGGAGCCTCAGGCCAGTGTTGCCTTCACACTGCCCTTTTTATCAGTGTTAACTTCATGTTACTTCCAGTAGCCCATTTCCAAAAGTCTCTCACACACAAACACTTTAACTTCATTCCATGTTGACTTCACAGCATTTTATACAGACTCTTTTTGCCTCTGGCCTAGTTATTTTCCTTAATCAGTTCAGGAGACCTCCATATGTCTAGTAGCATCAGCCACAGACTGGCTAACTTCCTGCCTGCAGCTCTTTTTACATCCTAGTTTCTGCAACAATAGGGACATTTAGAGTGATTTCACACGGCAGTGGACAAATACCGGTTGGTTTACCCGGCCGGTAGTAGTCCGGTTTTGCGTCCGTCCCCACGGCCGCAGGGGGGTGGGGGCGTCTTTTCTCCGCGGAAACCGGACGAAAGAATGAACATGCTCAATGTTCTTTCAGCAGCCTGCGGGCGGAAAACCCGCCAGGCGTAAAACCCGTGCAGTGGGGACTGCTGCATGGGTTTTCTATAGAGCACAATTGTGCTCATTTTCGGCCGTTTTTTCAGGCGGTCTGAAAAACCGCAAACCGGCTGAAAAACCGGCCGAAAACCCTTGCCGTGGGGGCATGCCCTCAGTGACAACATAACAGGATATATTTCAGTAGAAGGACGTACTGTATATATATTGGATCACATACAGATAAGGTAGGGTTTTTTACAATACAACTTAATATATACAAGGAAGCAGCAAAATAACAAAAACTAACATGGTCCCAAAAGGTTATACAGTATATCCACTCCTTTGTGTACGGAAGGACATTAAGTTTACTTCCTATGGAGATTATATAGTTTTATGCATGATTTTATTTACATCAAGAATGTTCATGACTAAAAAGATGAAACCTGCTGTTCAAAAGGGGTTCATGTAGTGTGTGTTTCTCATTGAAACAATCACATTTGAATCAAATCATCTCCCCGAGCATGATCAACACAATGGGCCACACGTATGAAAACTGTTTAGGTCTAAAACTCACTGTTTTGCCCATAGTAACCTATGGGGAAAAAACTGAGTTTTAGACCTAAACAGTTTTCATACGTGTGTCCCTATATGCCGTCTTTATTCTTGATACTAATATTATTATTATCCTTATATAAAGAAAACAAAAAATTATATCTTCATCTTCATCTAAACTTAGGGAACGACCAGAGTACACTTTGGATATATTACAGAACATATGTTGGAACAAAAAACATTTCATATTTGAAGGCCAGACATGGAGCATTTTAAATATAAACTATAATCGTGACAGTATCCACCATGGTTTATATTTTCAGTACTCTGTATTTGTTAGGGTACATACCATAAAATGTTTCTACTATTTGTATAAAGTAAAACAACATCCGTTAATTATACTTATGTGGAACATATAATAAATCGACTTGAATGCACCAGAAAATATATTACATCTCAAAGGAAATTGTCCCATGCACAGTTCCTAAGTAAAGCTTTGTTTGTTGTCCTTGAATATGAGGGTCATAATATCGAAATCTTTGAGGTAAAAAGTGCAATTAATTTAAGAAAGGCCTTAAGGGTCTTGTACACATGATGTTTATTGCATAAAATATAAAAAGGTTCCCAAACAAAAACTAGTGTAAACATGTTTAGAGATTGTGTGATCAGCAAGAAATTGCTTGCTTCTAATTGATCAAATCTTTTATGATGGCCTAAAAATGATTGTTCGTCGGTGTGAGATTCCCTTGTGCAAACAGGCATCTGCTAGTTATTCGCTGTTGCGATCCCAAAAGCAATTGAAAGCATGAGCAACTCGAGCTCGTTTTTACCAATTTATCTTCTTTTGTATGATGATTTTGCAGAGGTACTATATGCCACTGATGGATCACACTTGATACTGTTGACAGTGGGACTTTAGGGAAATGGACACTAATAAGGGGTTTCATAAGAATTAATCATTAAAAGTATTGTCCAGCATTGAAGGAGAAGTCAGGTATACAAAAGTTAACTCTTAATGAAAGTGTGCAGTACAAATTAAAAATCTTCAATATGTAGTAATTAAATATTTTTAGTAGTATAAAACATGTAGTATAAAATATGTAGTAATTAAATATTTTTTAGTAGTAGAAAACATGTATTGAACATACATATAAAAAAGCATCAGGCCATTTTTTGGTTATTACATCCACAAGTCAGGTTGCATATAGGGTTCAGCCACCGTGGAGCAGGGGCGTCCTTTCCGGGGCTTAGGAGGGGATTTACAGGGTGAATAGTAGAGTGTACCCCAACTTCCTATTTTCTCTCCACATTTACCTGTTTTCAACAAATATCTATTGGTTTTGGTTTTTCCGGAGGAAATAATATAGGGAGATTGATCCTTATGAATTTACCATTTATCTGAGTATGATAGTATGCATATAGTATGCATATGATTTTTTTCATACCAAGTATAACTAGGTATAAAGTTATATCCAGTGACTTACAGGAAACCTCTAAGTTGTCCTCTTCTTCTTCTCTGATGAGTTGTTCTCTTTCTCTTCTCCATCTGTCCCAAGCCACCATGACATCTTCTCCCTGCCATGACTCTTCACTGTAGAATTTACAAAACAAACATCTTAGACTCATTTTTCCAGCACTTCCCTACCAATTCCTCTATCTGTACAAACTACCCATCTATAAGGAGCCAAATACTAATAATGATCCCTTTGTGGCTCTAGCAGTAAAAGTGTCCCCAAATGGCTATGGGGCTTCCATTTGTGCACTAAGTTCTAGTCTTGTTTTGGATACTAATATAAGAGATAGTTAAATCCCCCCAAGATAGTATGTAGGTACACCCCCAAACTAGGTAGGAATATATGGAAACCCCCTTTTAGGTAAGCAGTACTCATTAAGTTAGGTGTATAGCGCCCCATTAGGTAGGTAGACTTATAGGTCCCCTAATAGATAGGTATCCAGGTCCTCTATTAAGTAGATAGGTAGTTATATAGGCCTTCCCAATGATTAGAGAAATATAGGTCCCTAGTATGTAGTAACAGTATATAGGCCCTCTGTAGGCAGGTGGGTAGGTATATAAGGCCCTTGTAGGTAGGAATATAGACCACCCAAGCTGGTATTTATATTGTGCAGATCAGCACAATGATTAAGACTGCCTAAGTCGAAACGCGTTTTGCTGTTTCCCCTATGGGTATCATACCTGCAACCTCTATACTCATAAAGATGTTTTAATTGCTTGAAAATAAACATGAAGTGATTTTAAAGAAAGCTGCAATCATCTGGTTTTCACGGCGACAGCCTGCAAGCTGGAGCATCCATACTACAATATATACCCCCTGTAGGTACAGATATATTTCTCCCTCTGTAGGTACAGATATATATGTCCCCTTTAGGTACAGATATTTATGCCCCCTGTAGGTAGATATATGTCCCTTTATGTAGTTATTTACCCCCTGTAGGTACAGATATATGCCCCCTATAGGTAGGTATTTGCCCCCTGTAGGTAGTTATATTCCCCCTGAGGTAGGTATTTGCCCTCTGTATGTAGGTATAAGCTCCGTGTAGGAAGGTATATGGCCATTGTATATAGGCATTTGCCCCCTGTAGGTTGTTATATGCCCCCTGGAGGCATAAGATAGTCAGGAGAAGCCCGGAGAACAGTTATGCTGCACCCTGCATGCCAAAGAGTGGTTTGAGCAGATGTGGTTTTTCTTGAGGATGTGTATGGGGACGTGTCTTCCGAGGTAGTGGAGCGAGGAGCTTATGACCGCTTTGCAAAAGAAAGAAGAAACTGCCGCTACATCCTTCGTCAATAGGAAGCTGCTGATGCGAGATACATTTCTGCTGGGCATGAAAAGTCAGTCACTGTGAGAGGAGAAGAGATCAGTGCTCCGAGTTCATAGAAGACTGTCTAGACTAAATGCAGGTCTGTGCTATGAAAATAGCTCTTACAAAATAAGACTGCAAAAGGGAAGGGAACGACACAGTGACATGTAAGGGGGGGTTGAACACCGATTTGGGGAGCGAACATGAAAAATAAAGGGGGGGATGAGTCTCCCCCTTTCAGTTATGAAACGCCCCTGCATTTCAAGGACTGAGAGAATCAACCTTCAAGAGAACAGCTGAACTGATAAAGCGATACATCCCCTTTAACTCCAATGTGTTTTCTCGGACCGGTGCCACCTCAACTAGTGGCATGATAGAGGTTGCTTCCATCTGCTCCTTCTTTTTCCCCCCAACTGGATCATCTCTTTTGCACTTAAAAAGGTAGGGGGAGCTTTAGCTTAAAAGGCTCTTTTAAAAGGGGGATGTATTGCTTATCAGTTGGGGTTTTCCTTGAAGGGCTTGATTCTCTCAGTTCCTTAAATCCAGGGGCTTCCTTCCCCTCCCAGTTGGGTGTTCTTAATGTAGGAGATGCTCACCCCCCCTTTCACTGTTCATGTCGCTCCCAAGTCAGTGTGTTCAACCCTCCCCCCTTCACATTCACTTGTCGTTCCTCTCCTTTTCTTTATTTTGTAAGAGTTTTACATTGACAGGCCTGCTTATTTTAGACAGCTCTATGAACCGGGACTGATCCTTTCCTCTCACAGCTGGAGGTTTTTACAGTTTTAAACCCAAACTTCTATGAAACCTTCCAAGCAAGATCCATCTCCCTTTATGTTAACCAAGGCACCGAGGCTAATTCTGCGTTTTTTGATTTCGAAGCAGCTTCGGTCCTGAGGGACTGGGGGCGTGCGAGTGAAATGTTGACAGCCCTTATTCTGAGTGAAGAGGGGTGCGGCTCCCCCTGGTTGACGGGGGGCCCCGACAGAATTAAAAATTTAGTAGAGCCGGGCCCAAAGAAATGAAAGGAGGTGGGATCCGACTGTCACTGGGGGAACAGTGTTTTTCAGAAAACGAAGTAAGGGAGACATAAAAAAGACTCCTTTGCAAGTGAAACCCAATTGCAAAATTGTTGTTTTCACTGTCCCTTATTCTGAAGACCATTTAATTGGGGGGAAATGATAAACCCCTTTAAGATTAATTCCCCGAGGAAGCACTGAGGGGAAACTTAAGGCAATTTTGACTCAAAGTGGTAGGCCGACGTACCATGCCCAGGGGAGTGCTAGGGGCAGATTCACCCGAGGACAGGAACCTATCACGAATATTCCTTTGGCCTTACTCAGACTTTAGAGCACAAAATTCTGACCGGGGACCCCATTCAATTTGGCAGACAGATTCCTCCAGTCCTATATCAAGTTTGACCAAGGTCAATGTGCTATGCTAGTCGGGAAAAAAGGGAACAAGATTACAAGAGGAACCCATTCAGCACAAAAAATCCCAATGTCCCAACTTTGGCAGGATGCCAGCTCGTTTTGAAAATTATGTCATGCAAGCCCAGGTTTCCAGGACGCAACCCTTAAACCCTGGGGATGAGTTGTAACAAGGTGCTGTTCTGTGTCCTTTGAAGAACACAAAAAGGTGAAAGCTGTGTGGAAAAGGAATGTATAGAGAAAGGCAGTTGGAGAACAGGTGGGGGAAGGGTAAAGGGAGACCTGACAAAAGAGGGAGAAGAAGCAAAAGGGAGGTTGGTGCGGGGGGGCCCCCTTTTTTTGGGGGTACTTGATCCTTACTGTTGAGTAAGAAAGGGTTGTTTTTGCTCTGTGAAGTCTGGACAGCTGGATTTGAGGGGATCACGTACGCGGCATATAGGCTAAAAACCATTTTTACTGGCGAAAACGGTTACCTGTGACTTTATGCAATTGTTACATTATTTATTTGTTCTCTTGTACAGAGGATTCACTAGCCCCCAGTGGGCCAGTTTGAGTCAACCACAACAACCCAGAACCTGACAGCCTACAAGGAATCTGTCCCATAAGTCTGATTACCAGTTTGGGCTCATAAAACTACAGTGCGGGCCCGTTAAAAATTGGGGAAATACCGCCTCTTTGGGCAAAAGGCCCTTTAAGGAGCTGATTGCAAGGGTACCAAGAGTCATCCTACCCTTACTTATATATGCATAGGTCAACCATAAACCTCCCTCAGGGGTGCGTTAACATACAGCAGATTTGCTGTAACCATGTCTTTGACTGTTACAGTAAAGCATTTTAAAAGGGATTTTTCAACATAGAAACTTATCACTTAAATTTTTGGGTTTCCCCCTTGATCAAAAAAGAAGGTTTTTTGTGTCCCCCATTTTAACAAAAAAATGATTGTTCTGCAAGCTGTAACCCCATTTACTCTCTATGTGACTTCTGGATACAGTGCTTTGCCCAGCAGTGTTTTACTATAATAGTAGCAATGTTAACATTTTATTCCTTTGCTTCATGTTCTGGGAACAGTTATTCTCCTAACATCTGAGGATTTGCAATATGGGTTTTTTAAAACCCTGTTTTAAATTTTTTTAAAAGGGTCAAAAGAGTGCAAAATTGGGGGTTTTTAAAAATAAAAAACTTCCCATCCATCTAATTACATCTGCTGTCTGTTGTGTACCGAGAGTTTAATATTAGCACATACTGAAGGGGTTTTTTTTCCCAGATCCTGAGTGAAAAATTTCCGCATAAAATGTGACGGGGGGATTACTGCCAGGATAATTACTGCAGCGACAGCAGATCACGCCTGACCAAATTTAGCACAACCACGAATAAAGTACATTAAACATATGTGTATGCTTGGATCAAGAATTTAAAGTATTCCAAATGTCCATACGCTGACTACACCGTTTCATCTGTTAATAGCCTCAACCACATTTTTCAAGCCACTGAGATGTTGTCACAGACCCACCCGTTTATCATTTATTAGATAATTAACCCTTTTTACTACCACATGAAGGTCTCATGCACAGAAGTGTATATAGGATCCCTATCACAGATCCTAAATACTGTATGGTGCTACTGCTTTTTAATGAGGCTATGTGTACTGCCATACTAAATATTAATAAACTGTATCATAAAATGGATACAAGTAGCAATGGGTTATACAATGTACAACAAAGGGAGTAGATACCATAAGGCTATGTTCACACGGCATAATTGCTGGGCGTAATTACGCCCCGCAATTACGCCGGGACTTCGGGAGCTCGCGGCGAATCCGGTGGGTCGGGGGGGCCGGCAGTCCGCCAGACCCATAGACATTCATTACTAGCAGCAAGTATTCACCGCTAGTAATTGACATGTCACTGATCTCCCCCCGCGGCGTATTGTGTGAGTGGGGAGAGGAGGCGTAATCCATAGTTCTCTATGAGGACTGTGGATTACCGTAATGACTGGGACGTATCTCGCCCCGTATTTAGCGCAGTACGCGGCGAAATATGGGCCGAAATACGTCCCTATTTAACCGTGTGAACATAGCCTAAATATCATAATGTTTCTCTTTACGGAACTCAGTCACTGTAGTTTTTAATTATCGTTAGGAATGGCAGGAATCTAACTGCCAGGTCATTTTCTCCCTCCTTTTAGTTGTTAGGCAACTGCCTCAAATAACTTTCTGCGCAGATCAGCTGACCATGCAGCACAGCCTGAGATTATTTAGAGTGGAGTGGTAATTGTTTGCCTTTCTATAAAAGTGACTGTGTTTGATAGCATTTTGCATATTATATTGTTTGGACCAGAGGGATTGTGTCTAGTAATCTGCTAAGTGTTCTGTATCCAGTTACCTAGACTTCTCGATTATTCTTGCATTTCTTGTTCTTCCAAGGCCTGCTTTGCATAAGTCTGTTTGGTTGTAGTCTTTGTGTTTCTTAGCTTTTTGTGTGTTTGTTGTTGTGTTCTGCCTAGTTGGTCTATGTGTCCTAGAGTCTGCTTGTTTTTGTCAGTGTCAGTAGTAGCTTAGGGATTTCTTTATGGTTAACTTCAGGGTCAGTGGAGCCTGGTGTTAGGGTCAGTGTTGGGGATAGTTCTAGGGAACGGTTCAGGAAGAGTTAGTCATTCGTCAGATGTTGTTGATATGCTCCCTGATTGAAGCCATTTATAATGTCATCCTTATCCATGTCTCTGCCATTGTCTGCTTTGTCATTTTGCAAACGCCCTCTTTTAATGCCGAGTCCCTTTCAGTTTAGTATTTAATACATGCTTTGTGTTATTATTTCCTGTGACTGCTTGGCTGGCTACCATTCAATTCTACTTAAGTCCAGGAGGTATTGGAAGCACTCAGGAAGAATAACAGCTAAAGGTGAAGACCAGTTCTGTTGTCTGGTGCCAACCAGTGTCAATACAGCTATGTTCATACAGCATACTTTTCATGTACATTCTGACATGAATTCCGTTTTGGCATACGTGTCAGAAATTGGTGGAAAACTTATCCGTTGTGTTCATTTGGAATGGTCATCCTGATTTGCAGTGTAAACTATAGTGCATATTGCGTGCAATGCACTCTTGTAAAATCCATAATGTATATAATACATTTCTGCTGTATATTCTGCAGTCCATGTTTTCTTATGGTTCCATGATAAGGTCTTTGAAAGTTTAAATTACTCCATTTAGATTTTGAGATGGGGGAGATGGTGTGTGAAAACAAATGAACTGTACATCTTTGTATTGTAAAAAGTCATAATAGTGGTTCCATAAAGGTGCATGAGCCCGCTACTGTACCTCTATACACCTCTATACCCCTAACATAAAATCATTGCATTCTCCATCAGATGCCTTATGTATGGGTGTATTGGGAGAACCTTTCCATACATATGGAGTCTTACTGAGCCTGTAAGACAGGGCATGGATTCTAACATACTCTATTCTGTGCAGACTTTGTGCCAGTGTCCATTATAACGGGTGCGCCTTCACACCTGTTCCTCCGAATGCGAGTGGAGCACTCGCAGCTCCGTCCCGTACTCACCTCACCTCGCTCTTGTCTGTTGCAGGGTGCATGCCCGCCCTCTAGACTGATAGTGCAGTTAAATTTAAAGGGCCAGCGTGCCGGTGATTTGTTATCACCAGTCGCTGATCCTATTTAAGTCCTGCCCCTTCCTTGATTCCCTGCCGAATTGACAGTGCGCTAGAGCCTTGAAAGGAAGCATTCCCATTCTGTTTATTGCTTATTCTGTGTACCATACCGTTAGCCTCTGTTCCTTGACCATGAACCTTTGCCGCCTGTCCTGACCTTCCTGCTGTCTCTGACTATGAGTTTGCTTCACGATTTTGTACAACGCTGCACCTCGGCCACCACTGCAAGTAAGCCACATCAGGGGTAGCGATCTGGTAGTGTTTCAAAGCAGCAAGTCCAACCTGCTTTGCGACAGGCTCTGGCGAATACTGGACCTACTTAGATTCCGCTCATTAGCTTGGCCTATACCGCTGTTTGCGGTGCTCCAGTGGATCCACATCTCTGTAGAAACATAAAGTGCGGACGGCACTCGACTCCAGGCAATCAGATTATAAAAAGCAGCATGTCCATTATTAAATCCATGGGTAAAAGCAATACATCTTAGCAACACGAAGTGAGGGACAAACCCCTGACACATTTCAGGCAGTCAAATGCCCTTAAAGGAGTTGTCTTACTACAATGACTCATCTGACCTCAGTCCTGTTTTCTTGGTTTCACTTTGAATTCATGGGTGTGTTTACTGGCTTCCACTAGGCTGCAGTAGAAGCCAGGTCTATAGCTATAGCAACCAGTGCTGGCAGCCTATCAGGAGAGAAAAAACAGGTCTGTAACTATAGTGACCTGAGGAGCTGGCACAGCCCATACAAGAGGGGATTTCTGGGAATAGGTAGGACACTGCTAATGGACATATATTGAAAAGTGACTTGTTTTTGCAAGATCTTTAACATAAAAAGTAATCCTTGTAGTGAGACAACCTCTTTAATCATAGCAGGAAGTAAAGTGTTGTGTGCATACATAAATACGATAAACAAGTAAAATCAAAAGCACATGTGTATCAATCAAACATAGAGCATTGCACACTTACCCATGTCATGCAGCGAGTCCTAGGATCTGGAGTGCAATCATGCATCCCAGAGAGGAACATGTCACATCCGGACCGAGAAGCCCGGGATGGAATATGCATATGCAGAATTCCACCTCATGGAACGCAGACCTGTGTTTCCCGGTGTCATGTCTGCAATGTGATATGACGTCCCTTCCGGACCGGAAATTTGGGGCCGGACTGAATGTATCCAGGAAACCGAATCGTGGAACGCAAACATGTGCTCCAAGATAGCATAGTTCCCGGATCAAAGGGAATAAAACCACATGAGACAGGGCAAGTGGTTGTATAACATAATTATCCACAGACAATAATAAATGTAAGTATTTATAATAAATGTAAATATACATACTTATAATAAATGTAAGTATGTATATCCCTAGACTTAAGGGCATAATCTATTGTGGCTACATACTTGGTCAAAAAAACAGACAAAAAGTTACAAGAGCTAATTTAAACTGTACTGTCCAGTCAATAATCCCAATCTCTGTCTAAAGTATAAAATACTTGGAAGAACAACCATTCACACAAAAAGTTTGGGAACACCATATACAAACACTATATATACTGATAAGAAAAGTGTAAGTGGGAAATTAATCTTGTATAATCTGACCTGAGGAGAAAAAATTTAAAAAAAAAATTAAAAAAGAAGAAAAAAAGGAAATTTGGGATTTTAATTTTTATATTCTACTAATAACGAAACAATTTCTTTTCTGTAGTTTAGACCTTTAGGATATAGAGTATCTAAATTTATCATCCAATAAGCTTCTTTATTATGTAGTAGATATTCAAGGTCAAGGTTTAATGATCTTATCTCTTCCTAGTATTGTTAGGGAGCTAACATTGGAGCCATGATGAACAATAAAATGCTGAGCAACATTTGACCTATTTCTTTTTAAACTATTGTGAATATCCTGTAAACGTTCTAAAAATTGGATTTTCAGTTTGCTCGTAGTGCAACCTATGTAAGAAAGATTGCAAGAATTGCAAATGGCCTGATATATCTCATACTGTGAATTGCTATTTATGTAGCATTTTATGGGATAGGATGGAGTACTCGCAGAGTTGGTAATTTATTGTCAGGGATATGCAAAGGAACAGGTCTTACAGGGGTGGGAGCCACATTTATAAAATCCTTTATGTTGTAACCAAGTGGGTTTAGAATTGACAGATCTGATCAGATTGGGAGAAAGCAGTTTAGATAGTGTAACTGCTTTTCTAGATCCACATCTCTGGCTTGCTGTTATAGTAAGCCCACCATTACATCCATGAGCCCTTTCTCAGTACTAAGGATACTACTTTAGTGGCTAGCACCTGCCTAGCAGTGGTTCCTCAGTCCTATAGTTTTCTCCAGTTTTATATGTTATAGTTTAGTCCTCCATGTAGCATGCCTTTTTAGTTGCTGAGTAAATGATATTCCCCCACAGCGAGGAAAATGTCCAACAATAATAGGAACAGCTAGAATTTGTGATAAATGTGTCCTTTTATACTAGCTTCAACATATGTCCTCTGAAGAATAAAAATGTGTGAAGTGATGAAAGAGGACAAGATTATGAAGTGAAGGTACATAAAGAGATCCTGGTGACTTATGAACATGTGAAGGAGATAAAAGATAAAAAAGAGATAAGCATTAGATATATGAAGTGTTTGCTTGCCAAGGAAATACATCCACACTTTTGAAATTACAAAGTGTTATGAGAAAAAATATTCATTCATTTTATGCTGAATATTACTTCATGAAATGTGCATGGAATGAAAAATGACCGTAAAGTATAAACCCATTGAAAAGAGAAACAATAATCATGCTAGAAGTTGTAGCTTTTTCACATTTTTTATGCTAGAGCTAAAAATATGTATTCTAAATTGATAATGCCATTTGTCTGCGACAGACTGGTTATTTGTGGGCACCTTTAGTTTACCCCTGTAATCTGTTGCTTCTTGTGGATGTTGTTGCCTGGTTTTGGTGTCAAAATATCAATGTTCTTGTATATTGCATGACTGTGCATATCATTGATCTGCATTAAAGGGAACCAGAGTTCTGTGATATATAGGGTTATATGATAGATGGAGAGGAGTTGAGCTCTGTGATATATGGGGTTATACAATAGAGGGAGAGAAGCTGAGCTCTGTGATATATAGGTTTCTGAGGCGCAGGGGGACGAGATATCCCAGAACTGGACCTACGGAGACCCCAAAAGTGATAGGCGGTCTGATATCCAGATCGTCGTGTAGGTCCAGCCGGTATCTGATGTGCTACCGGCTCGTCTGTGCCAATACCTGGCTGCGTTATGGCCATTTTGTGTGTTGTAGGCAGAAACTGCATGACCCTGAGTGGGAGGAGTTCTTAGACCGTCCCAGGGGTATGTGGGTGCGTGTAAGGGGGCTGCCACGTGGGCCTGTCCCCTCACAAATATAAGCAGAAGCCCATGTGGGCTCTACCAGTTGATCCATGGAGGGGGGCACCTAAGAGCATTTCAGGATCATCCACCCACAGAAGCCAGGCCGCAACACCCCCCATAGTAGGCCCGAAGGTAACTTGACCCATTTTAAACTGCCTTTTGTCTGTAACCCATGCTTGTATGTGGCAAAATAGCCCTCTGACTCTTCCTGTATATTATTATCCTTTTGTAATATATTTGTACTAGTGTGCCCTCCAAGGCTAATTAAATCTATAAACGTTAATCTGAGTTTAGTCTGTCCTTGATCATTGGCCTCACACCCTAGTACTCGTCTATGAATAAATAGCTCCCAGGTTGTTCCTGCCCCTATTATAAGTCGGGTAAAGAACCGTCTTATCATACCAAACGAGAGAACCTGGTGGCAGCCTTGGTTTTCTCCCTGGGCCCGTGTGGACCCAAGGGGGGGGGGGTTAACAGTAGAACAGTAATCTGGCTGACCTTGTGCCACTCCCTAGGGGGCCGTGCAACACGCGAGTATACACCCAAGTCAGAGGCCCGTCGTCCCCTCGAGTGTGCCCGGCGGTTGGGCTTTTTTTCATCACATATTGGTGGCAGAGCGGTGGGGATCAAGACAATAGTGTTTGTGAGTGCGCGTCCGTACTCCCAACACTAAGGACTCCAGCAGGGGATTTTGCTGCTGGGTCTTAAGATTAACTCAGCACTAGACCAGTCAGAGTGCAAATACAAAGTTTTGGGTGCATTACAAGGTTGCAGTTTTTTTTTGTCAAGTAGCCAATGTTGCGTTGCAAGGATGGCTGGACGTGGCAAGGGCAAAGCTGTAGGCCGGAGGAAACTGTCGGTGAAGTTAGCCAGGAGCAGCTCGCCCCACCAGCTGTGGGCTATGAAGGCGAGGGGGAGTCCAGCTCGGGCTCCTCAAGGACCAGTCACAGTGGTCAATGAGGGCGCAGTGGGCAGCTCACCCTCAGCTATTCTCCTGCAGAGCTGCCCTGGCTAAGCTTGAGTCAGGAGAACCATCGACACCTACAAGGCCTCCACCTAGCAGCTGCAGAACGTCGCGAGCGGATAGAGGCGGAAGCTGCGGAACGTCACGAGCGGCTAGAGGTGGCAACTGCAGAACGTCACGAGCGGCTAGAGGCGGCAGCTGCCGAACGTCGGGAGCGGGCCGAGGAACGTCAGCGGGAACAGTGACCACCAATTACGAGTGCTACAGCTGGAAAAGGGCCAAAGTCACCCCAGCCATTCAAGAGCCTGCCTGAGACCCAGGTCCCAAAGTTTAAGGGCAGAGGACTTTTCCCATGCTGGAATAAAGGTGAGGACCTGGACACATCTGCTGGCATTTAAAAAATTTGCCGCTACCGCGAGCACCAGTGTCCGCCTGAGGACCAGTGGGGATCCGGATACTGACTCCTTGAGCGTGTCAGAGGTAAAGCTCCATGAGATCTTCGGGGACCTGCCCAGCGATGGCACCCGACCTACGAGACGTCCAAGCAGGCTTTGATCCGGCAGTACAACGCGTCACTAACTCCTGAGATGTACAGGAAGAAGTTCCCCGTGGATTTGCATCAGGGGTCCTGCAGACAGCTGGGCCGACCACAATCGGGCCCTCCCAGAGAGCATCGACCAGGTGGAACACTCGTGTTAAAGATCATCACCGTCCAGCAGCTGAAGGAGTTCATCGCCAAGAGCAGTTTTTTTTGTTGGAACTGCCCAGAGGACCTCCAGCAGCACCTTCGTGACTGAAAACGCAGGGGGCCACCGCCACACCCGCAAACCTCGCGATGAGTATGCCAACAATCGGGCACCGGCGGCCAGAAGCAACTCCAGAGGAGCGGGGGTGAAGATTCCCGCAGGGCGTTGTCCCTACCCTAAGTCCCAGGGGGCCCCAGCCCATCCTCAACGTCTGAGGGGGAACCACGACTCTGTCCCCTATGCAACCATCAGCCGGGACTTTAACAGGTAAAGGCCCCGCATGTCCCCAGCAACAGAAGGGCCCACTCCCAGTCCCCCAATTCCAAGGCCCCCCAATGTTTTGTGTGTGGGGTGGGGTGGGGGAAGGCCCCTTGATTAACTACCCAGCCATCACCGGAAGGCCGTGTCTGTTGCCATGGACTCTTGGACACCGGCGCGGAGATTACTTGTGGTGCGCCTGAGCTGGTGTCCCAAAGGACAAAGATAACCCTAACAGACGCTGCGCTGTCTCCGGAATTGAGGCATTGTGCCGGCGCTGCCAGTTTCCAGGGTGTATTTGTAACTGTGTTGCCGGGCAGGGAAAGCGGAGGTGGGGTTATCGGCGAACTTTCCAGCTAAGTACTTATTTAGGGACTGACTTGGGGCAGGTGGTAGCCCATTTTGAGGCCCATGAAGCCCCATGGTTCCGCTTCCCTCAAGTGTGATGTGTCATCCAACCATGTTAATCATGGTGAACAAATGTTTGTTAACATGCTACTGAGGGGAAGAATGGCGGTGGTGATATGGTGTGATTCTCTCCATCCTGTGGAGAGGTAGATAAGATCAGCAGTTGCAATAGGCAAGCCAGGATGTGTCCCAGCAAAGCGGGCTGGGAAATCGTTGACCTCTGGTGTGGCATCAGAGGGGACAACAAGGGGCAGACAGCAGTGTGGGGAGCATGCAGTGAGGCAGAGGGCTCCCATGAAAGGCCACGATGGCAGGGTCTCCCCACAGCAGGGCGGACAGGGGGCAGACAGCTGCTGTGAGAAGCAGGAAGGTGAGGCAGGGCTCCCAGCAGGGCCACAGGGCAGGGTCCTCCCCACAGCCAGAGTGCAGAGCAAGGGGCAGACCGCTACAGTGGGGGAGCAATGGCAGGTGAGGCCAGGGCTCCCAGGAAAGGCACAGAGCAGGGTCGCCCCACAAACAGGAATGTCCGAAAGGGCCAGGTTAGGCTCAACAGACTGGCGACTTATAAAGAACGCCGAGGGGGAAGGGGAGCCCCACCAGCGGTTGCCAGCGGACCGTGGCCGCTGTCACTCGCAGTGGGAGGGCCAGGAGACAGGAGGCCCCTCAGGGGCCCGACGGTATCTCCCATCAGACCAGGTAGTGCCAGGGTAGGTGGGGCCAGGAGATAGTCCCATGGAACAGCAGATGACGTGGCAGTCTCATCCATTCTGGCACGTCTAGTCGAGAGTTTAAGGCAGCGTTAGCGGCTGACGACAGCCTGAAAGCTCTCAAGGAGCAGGCGGCACAGCCCACCCTGTCTCATATCCTACCGCGCGTGGACTGGGACCAAGGACGCTTGTACCACAGTGACGGTCCGACCGGGTTCACCGGAGGCTTGCCCAGGGACCGACGGTTGGTGGTACCCTATCCGATTCAGGGCGGAGTTGTTGCGGGATGCGCAGAGATTCCGAAGGCCGGACACCAAGGGTTCACCAAAACCAAGGAAAGCTGGCCCAGCATTTCTACTGGCCACAGATGGAGACTGATGTGGCTGCTACTGGCGTTCATGGCGCGCGCACCTGTCAGAGGGCGGGGAATGCGGGGCCGAGGCCCAAAGCCCCACTGGAATCCTCAGCCAATCATAACGAGCCTTTTCACGAGGGTGGCTGGGATTTAGATTGGACCTGCTGTCCATTCCCAAGCAGCTTTCCGAGCAACCTTCGTAATGACGGTAGTAGACTAACGCCACTCCGTACTACCCAAAGCGATAGCCTTGTCTTCCCTTAGGGCCGACATGTGGCCAACCCGCCTTACTGGAAATTTTCTTCGAGTGGGCTTTACCCCAGAAATGCCTCCCTGAATGGGGACCCAGTTCAGGTCCGCAAGTTAATGGATTCCAGTGTAAGCCTGGATACAGTGCATCTCGGGGGCCAACCCTAGACCACCCACGACGTAATAGCCTGTGTGAACGGTTCAATGGCACCCTGAAGAAGATGCTTAAGATGTTGGACGACCACCCACCGGGCGCGACTGGAGCGGTAACCCCCCACACCCTACTGATTCGCATACCGGGGAAGTTCCACAAGGCCTCAACGGGTTCGCTCCCTTCAAGCTCCTGTATGGGCGAACGTGTGCGGGGCCCCTGGCACTGGTGAAGGAGGCCATGGGAAGGAGACTTTAGCAACCCCGGAGGGGTCCGGTCATTGAGTATGTTGTTCGCATACCGTGATACAAATGCAGGCCTTGACAACAGCTAGTCCATGAGAAATATGCGACGGGCCCATGGCCGACCTGAACAGTGGGTAGGCACCAGAAAGCTTGTGAGAGGCCTACCGCAGGTGGGTCCAGAAAGTGTGGGTACTGGTCCCCGTACCACATGGGAAGCTTCAGGCAGCCTGGGAAGCGCCCATATATCGTGCACCAGCAACTCAACGCAGTCCACGTACCTGGTCACCCTGGACGGAAGGCCTTCACGTGAAAACAATGATTGAAGGCCATCATGAGCGGAGGCATGTGCCCTTCCCGTGTGCAACTTGCCCGAAGTAGGTGAGACGGAGAAACCTCTTGGACATGCTTGCCCCGGTCAGGCAGGTGGATCCATAGAGGAGTGGAGATTTGTGGAACAAGCTCCTGGAGGACCAATGGGGGGGGGGTCCCAGCGGTTGGCAACTCTCCACACCCTTCCGTGATTGTTCACTAATGTGCCCTGGAAGACGGAGTCAGCCGTCCATCACGTGGACACCGGGGATCACCCCCCCAATCCGGCGTTCAGCATATCGGATCTCCCCCGAAGTGCAGCAGCAACATGCGCGTGAGGAGATTGAGCGAGATGCCTGAAGCGGAGGTCATCCCGGCGGTCCCAACAGTGCCTGGGCCTCCGCCTGTAGTCCTCTGTCCCCAAGAAGGATCAGAACACCCGGTTTCTGCGTGGACTCAGGGCTCAACGCTGTCGCGGTCACCGATGTGTAACCCAATGCCACGCATCAGTGACCTACTCGATCAGTTGGCGGCGCCAAGTACCCCTGACCATCATGGATCTGAGCCGGGGATATTTTGCTGATTCCCCTGACCCGTGAGGCAAAGGGAACGCTCTGCCTTAATCACCCCATCCGGCGCGTTACGAGTCCACAGACATGCCGTTCGGCATAAAGAATGCCCCTGCCACTTATTCAGAAGCGATGGTCAACACGCTGCTCAAGGGACTGGAAGGGTCCGCGGCCGCGTACCTGGATGACATAGCCGTTTTCATTCCCCACCTGTTAGGAATCACCTCCAGCAGCTGAAGACTGCAGTGCTCTGGAACGTATCTGCCAAGGAAGCTTGACCAACAAGCCGATAAAAGTGCCAGCTGGCAATGAGTGAGGTCCACTACCTGGGCACCAGTAGGTTGGGGGGCCCTTGAAGCCCAGAGCACCGGAAAAGATGATGTCCACGCATCCTGGCCCACCCCCAGACCAAGATGCAGGTGATGATCCTTCTTGGGCACCGCTGGTAACTATAGAGGTTTATTATTCCACACTAAAAAAAGCCTGGCAAAGCCCCCCTGACAGACCTCACCAGGAAGAGTTTGCCCTCCGCCGTCGATTGGACAAACACTGGGAGACGGCCTTTCCAAGCCCTCAAGGCCGCCAAGTCCAGCCCTCCATTACTACAAGCCGCCGAATCACTGGCAGATTTATAGTTACAAACCGTTGCCAGTGACGTTGGCCTCGGTGCAGTGCTCAGCCAGGTGGCCCAACGGAACAGGAAAATCCCGTAATGTACCTAGCCGGAAGCTTCATGCCGAGGAATTGGCCTATTCCACCATGGAAAAAGAAATTCCTGGCGATAGGAGCCTGGCCCTGCAGCGGCTGCAACCCTATCTATTAACGCTCATTTCATGTGGAGACCGACCACAACCTTCTGAGCTGGCTACACAACGGTCTCCGGAACCAATGGGAGGTTGCTACGCTAGCCTGCGTTCCAACAGAAACAACTTCGCCATTCGCCACCGGAAGGGCCGAGACCACGGAATGCCGATGGGCTGTCCCGACAGGGAGCCGGGGCAGGTGGGCGCTCGGTGGAGCACGAAGCAGGTGCTGACCCCGAGCGCCATCAAAAGGGGGGAGGTGTGAGGAGAATCCACTCCAAAATATGACAAATCATCTCCAACTTCCTATCTAGTCAGATCACAGATGGGTCCCAGCCTCCCAGGAAAGCTCCATTTACACGTTAATTAGCCCAGCCATGACCCATTGATAAATGCTCCTCCATAGGATTTTGTGCACATGCAGGATACTGGTCACCTCAAAAGAACCCACTTCCATTAAATAGCACTGAAAAATGCTGCACGGCTCAAACCCCATGCTTCAAAGACTTCAATTAATCAAACCTAGCCGACCGTCTCCGATATTTGCATATCGATTCATAGGCATCCGCTCATCAACTGGTCCATGGCGAGTTCATATCGCAAACATGGAAACTCCCACACACACAGTCCACCATTTCCAGTTTCTGAGGTGCAGGGGGGACCGAGAAATCCAGAACCGACCTACGGAGCCATAAAATAGCGTGTCTGATATCTGGGCGTCGTGTAGGTCATCCGTTCTGATGGTGCTACCGGCTCGGTTCTGTGCAATGCCCATCGAAAGCCTGCATGACCTGAGAGGGGGGGATTTCTTAGACCGTCCCAGGGGTGTGTGGGGGCGTGTAAGGGGGCTGCACGTGGGCTTCCCCTACAGATATAAGCGGGAGCCCGGTGGGCCTACCTTGATCCATGGGGGGGGGCACCTAAGAGCTTTTCCCGGGAGCACCACCCACAGAAGCCAGGCCGCATACCCCCCCCCAGTAGGCCCGAGGAACTTGACCCATTTTAACTCCCTTTTGCTGTAACCAGCTTTTTGGGGCCCTCTGACTCTTTGTAAAACCTTTTGTATAATTTTCTAGTGGCCCTCCAAGGCTAATTAAATCTATAAATTTTAAATCTGAGTTAGTCGCTTGATCATGGCTCCACGCCCATATCGGTCGATTTAAAAACACCCAAGGGTTTGGGGTTTCCCGGCCCTGTTATAAGGCGGTAACAGACCGTCTTATTTTCCAAAAAAGAAAGGTGGCAGTTGGCCCCCGGGGGCCCTTGGGACAGGGGGTTTAAAGTAAACAGTATCTGGGCCCTTGGCACCCCTTGGGGGGGGGTTTCAACGTTTTAATCACCCCAAGTCAGCCCCTCGCCCTCGAGTGGGCCCGGGGGTTGGGGGTTTTTTTTGTCCATAGGGTTATATGTAGAGGAAGGGGCTGAGCTTGTGAATGTAGGGTTTTAAAAATAGAGAAGAGGACTGAGCCCTGTGATATTAGGGTTTAGATAGGGAAGGATGAGCTCTGTGATATAAAGGGTTATATGATAGAGGAAGAAAAAGAGAGCTTTGGAAAAGGGTTATATGAAGAGGGAGAGGACTGAGCTCTGTGAAATAGGGTTATTGACAAGGAAAAAGCGAGCTCTGTGATATTAGGGTAAATAAGAGGAGAGAAGCTGAACTCTGTGAAATTTTTAGGGCTAATGATAGAGGGGGAAGGGGAGCTGAATTCTGGGTGATATAGGGTTAATGATAGAGGAGAGAAAAACTAACTCTGTATTTTTTTATGGGTTATATGATAGAGGAGAGAAGCGAACTCGTGTATAAAGGGGTTTTATAAGAGGAGAGAAACGACTCTGGAAAAATGGGTTATAGATAGGAGGAAAACTAGCTCTGTGAATATAGGGTTCTATGAAGAGGGAGAAAGCGGCCTGTGATATATAAGGTTTTTATGAAGAGGAAGAAGCAGAGCTCTGTTAATAAGGGTTATTGATAGAGGGAAAAAACGAGCTCTGTGAATATAGGGTTTAGAATTTTAGGGGAGGCTGAGCTCCTGTGTATATTGGGGTTTGAAGAGGAAGAAGCTGAACTCTGTGATTGTAGGGTTATTGAAAGAGGGAAAAGCTGGCTCTGTGATATATAGGGTTATATGTAGAGGGGGAAAAACCCGAGCTCTGGATATATAGGTTATATGATAGGGAAAGAAGCGAACTCTGTATATAATGGGGTTTTTAATGTAGAGGGGAGAAGCTGACTTGTGATAAAATAGGGTTTTTATGATAGAGGGGGAAAAATTTAGCTCGTTTTATAGAGGGTTATATATAGAGGAAAGAAGTGGCTCTGTGAATATAGGGTTTTTATTAGGGGAGAAACTGAGCTCTTGATAAAGGGTTTTATATAAAGGGGAAAAAGTAGCCGTGATATATAGGGTTATATGACAAGGGGGAACGGCTCTGTTTTAATGGGTTAATGATAGAGGGGAGAAGGAAATTGTGATATATGGGTTTTTGTAGAGGGGAAAAAGCCTGAGCCCGGATAATAGGGTTTATGATGGGAAGAAAGCTGAACTCTGTGATATAAAGGGTTATGATAAGGGGAGAGCTAGCTCTGTGATATATAGGGTTTTATGATAAGGAGAGAAGTGAGCTCGTATAATAAGGTTATAGATAGAGGAGAGAAGCTGAGCCTTTTTATATGAGGGTTTAGAAGAAAGAGAAGAGTTGTGAAAATAGGGGTTAATATAAAGGGGGAGAAGCTGAGCTTGTAAATGGGTTATATGAAGAGGAAAAGCTGGCTCTTTTTAAAGAGGGGGATAGATAGAGGGAAAAAAGCTGACTCTGTGATAAAGGGTTATATGAAGAGGGAGGAAGCGGCCCCCGTGATTTAAAAGGGGTTATATATAGAGGGAGGAAGTGACCCCTTTATATATAGGGTTATTGATAGAGGGGAAAAAACTGAGCTCTGTGAAATAGGTTATATGATAGAGGGGGAGAAATGACCCTGTGATAATAGGGGTTTTATAAGAGGGAAAACTGGGTCTGATATAAGGGGTTTTAATGTAGAGGGGGAAAGGAGCTCTGTGATATATGGTTATAAAATAGAGGGAAAAAAGGAGCTCTGTGATATATAAGGGTTTTTTTTGAAAAAAAAGTTGGGGCCCGAAAGACAAAAGGACAAAAAGGCGCACAAAATAGTATATTACGTCAGATATAAACATATAAATCAAATACATAAATCAGTGGCCCTAAAAATAAGTAAAACCCCAAGGAATAGGAAATAGGAAATCATTGCAAGGAAAATATGAAAAACCCTGGGACTCTTAGTTTACAGTATTTGATCAAAGATTGTATTAAGCCACCCCCAACACGTCAAGGGGGTTTTCCCAACAGGGGTCCCTACACAAAACATTTACCGCTAGGGGTCCATTCAGACTCCCCTTCCCCCGGAGTGATAGAACCGAATTGAATTTTCCTGCACTGATTTAAAAAGGGTATACCACTGCTCACGATTCAGTTGTACTTTATGGAACAACTCTTTTTAAAAATTTTGTTTGATCCTTCGTCAGCCGCTATATCCTTTTTTTTGACTCACCCCTTTTGCACTTCCCGGGGGTGGAACTATTTTCCAAAATTGAACAAAGGTTTTGGATGCCCAAAACCTTAAAAGGAATACTCGCACTTCGACGATTTTAGTAAAAAAAAAAATTGCAAGGGGTGATTCCTATAGAAAATTTTTAATGTTAAAATGTATATATATATCAAAAAAATAATAAAAAAGAAGCAATAACTTTAAAAACTCAACGCTTTTTGCAAAATCATCTCGTGCCTCATCAGGAGTACCAAACTTAAAATGCCCCCTTAAAAAGCAAAGCCAAAAAACACCATCCCCTTTCTTTTGGGGGTGTATCCCATTCAAAAAGTTATTTTCCTTTGCCTCCAATTTAACCCCTACGGTGCTGGAACCTTAATTCATCATAAAAATACCATACATCCATATATTATAACATATAAACTTATAACTTATCTTAAAAGTTTCCTTTCTCTGTGGAATATCTCCCTTCTCCAGTTTTTCACAGACTTAGACGGAAGTCTCTATTATTCCTATGTCACTTCCGCCCTATCCCTGAAGCCACATCTCCCATTGCACATACTCTGCCCACACCTCACTCCTAAGTTATATGATTATATGATAGAGGGAGAGAAGCTGAGCTCTGTGATATATAGGGTTATATGATAGAGGGAGAGAAGCTGAGCTCTGTGATATATAGGGTTATATGATAGAGGAAGAGAAGCTGAGCTATGTGATATATAGGGTTATATGATAGAGGGAGAGAAGCTGAGCTCTGTGATATATAGGGTTATATGATAGAGGGAGAGAAGCTGAGCTCTGTGATATATAGGGTTATATGATAGATGAGATGAACTCATAGATATATAGGTTTATATGATAGAGGAGAGAAGCTGAGCTCTGTGATATATGGGATTATATGATAGAGGAGAGAAGCTGAGCTCTGTAATATATGGGGTTAAACAGAATTTAAATAAAGGAATCCGTTAATATTGTGAAAAAATTATCAAATCATCAACAACAAAAATCCCAACTAGTACTTTGTTTTTTCTTCTCGAGCTTTTATAATTTTAGGAATTTTTGGAGGCATGCGGTCCATAATTATAATTATAGTAGATAAGGTTGGAAAAAGGAACAGATCCATCAAGTCCAACCTATAACCCAACAGTGTTGATTGAAAGGAAGAAAGGAACCCCTATGAGATGGAAGCCAATTGCACTATACATGAGGAAGAATTCCTTTCCGACTCCAGAAATAGCAATCAAAATAATCCCTGGATCAATGTCCTTTCTCAAGAATTTATTAACCATAACCCTTCTTGAACTTGTTTCATGATTCCACCATCACATCCTTTTGTGGCAGTGAGTTCCAAAGTCTCACTGCTCTTACAGTAAAGAATCCCTGTCTGTGATGATGGTTTATCCTTTTTCTTCTAGACGTAGAGAATGCCCCTTGTCGTTGTTACAGATATAGAATATTGTATTGAATATTGGCACCACATTGACCATGCGCCAATCCTGTGGAATAGATCCTGTCATTAACCCCTTCCCGACCCTGGGCGTATGAGTAAGTCCCAGGGCCGCTAAGGGGCTTTGCAGGGGGATCGCTCCGCGACCCCCCCGCACCGCCGCCAGGTGTTAGCGGCTAATCGCCGCTAACACCCGGCAGTTTAACTCATCAGACACCGTGGCAAAGATGGCCACGGCGTCAGAATGAACGCCGATCGGTGCCGCGCACCGATCATTACGGTCATCGGCACCGGCGCAGATCCGACGGCCGGGCATAGTGGTGGGGAGCGTTATGAAGGCTCCCGTCACTTACCCTGGCCGGTTTGCCCCCCTTCCGTCCGCAGACGGGAAGTGGGGAAACCGCCATCTTTGTACCCCCTAATGCATTGCCTATGCACTGCATTAGGTTGTATTAACAATCGCGCCCCCTAGTGGTCAAGCACCATAGGGGGACTAAATGTTACAGTAAAAAAAAAAAAAAAAAGTTTTAAAGTACAAAAAAAAAGTATTAAAAGTTCAAATCACCCCCCCTTTCCCCATTTTAAAAATAAAATCATGAAAATAATAAAAAAGTTACATATATTTGGTATCGCTGCGTCCGAAAAGTCCGATCTATAAAAATATAACATCATTTATCCCGTACGCTGAACACCGTAGAAGAAAAAAAATTCCAAACGCCAAAATTGCGTTTATTTGGTCATTTTATGTCACTCAAAAAATTTAATAAAAATGATCAAAAAAGTCGCATGCATTCCAAACTACTAGCCATAAAAAGTACACTTCAGCCCGCAAAAAATGCACCCTCACTGACGTCCATAGGTGTTAGTACAAAAAAGTTATTGGTCGCACAAACTGGCGCCACGGCGCAAATGTCAAAAATAGAAAATGTTTGGAATTTTGTTACGGTACCAAAACATAATGGAAACCCTACATGTTTGGTATTGCTGGATGTGTAACAACCTGTAGAATACAGATAACACATTATATTTACCGAAGATTGAACGCCGTAAAAGCAAATCACCCAGAAACATGGCGAAAATACGTTTTTTTTCACAATTTGTCCCACTTGGAATTTTTTTGCGGTTTCCCAGTATATTCTATAGTACAGTCAATAACACCATTAGAAAGTACATCTTGTTCTGCAAAATAAAAGCCCTCATGTGTCTATGTAGGTGGAAAAATAAAAAAGTTATGGCTTTCGGAAGGCGAGGAGGGAAAAACAAACGTGTCACAAAAAAAACCCGCCGGGTCCTGAAGGGGTTAAAGAATCCATAAATATTATAAACAAAGTTTTATCTATTACGGTACTAAGTTCCTGAATGCCACCTGGACCCGGTAATTTATTTTAATTCTTTTAAGGCGGTGCTTCACTTCTTGCTGGGTTAAGCAGGCGACATTCAATGGTGAATTTACATTATCCCTAATCATGTCATCTGTCATAGGGATTTCCTGTGGAAATAGAGTATAGAAGAAGGCATTCTATAGATTTGGAAACAAGAAAAAGATGAGGGCCAGCGTGGATGCAAGTAAAATTTGCTGCTTTATTTCTTGTACATGTAGCAGAGGGTACACAGAAAACACCTACGCGTTTCGGGCTATGTATTCAAAATTTATAAGGAGAAAACTAAATTGTGTAAAAAACAAAGGCAGCAAAGACTGAAACAGAGAGGCACCGTGAGCAAGGGCTCGATACATAGCCCGAAACGCGTAGGTGTTTTCTGTGTACCCTCTGCTACATGTACAAGAATAAAGCAGCAAATTTTACTTGCATCCACGCTGGCCCTCATCTTTTTATTGTTGCTGAACTATTGGTGGCTATTTGCCGGGAGCTAGAGGATCGGGTGTTACTGAGGTGCTAGCTGCATCTAACCAGGAAGGAACAGGTGCGAATCCAAAGACCATTAGGTACTGAGTTGTGCTTCTAGCTTTTGCTACTTTTTGTTTTTATTCTATAGATTTGCCTTTTTCTCAACCTCCTTCACCATTGCACCCAGATTATTTCTGAGTGGGCCAACACTTTCAGCTTTAGCTTTCTTACTTTTTATGTAATTAAAGAATATTCTGGGTTTACTTTTGTTTTTTCTGGCAATAAGCCTCTCTGTTTCAGTCTTTGCTGCCTTTGTTTTTTACACAATTTCTTTTTTGCCTTATTAATTTTTAATGCCTCCTCACTACCTTCCTGCTTCCTAACTACCTTCCAGCTAAACAATATTCTATATCAAGCTTCCAAGATTTTTTAAGCGTGGTTGACTGATAAGCTTTGCTAAACAGAGCCCTGTCATGGCCTAATTTTATTAATATACACTATAAATTTTCAGTTGGATTGAGACAGGACTGCTTGATGAATATGTCATTGAGTTGATATGCCTTTCCTGAAAAACAGCTTTAATATTGTTTGCTCTGTGGCAAGATGCTTTATCATTTTAAAAAATGCCTCATTCTAACCCAACTCATTCTGCTGATAGAAATATGAAAGTGTCCTGAATTTTTATGTATGCCTGTGCATTGATGGTTGAGGTAATAACTGCCATTTTCCCTGTTCCTTCACCTGACATGCACCTCTAGATCATAAACGGAAATATGATTGTTTTCTTGAAGCATCATCTTTATATGTTTTATCAGAAAGACACAGAACAAAATTTCCAGCATCATCTCCCTTGTCAATGCCAACTGCTTATTCATCACTGAATATCACTTTCATTTAATCTACCACAATCAATGATTGCTTTTTTAACCCATTGTAAGTTTGTTTTCTTCATTCATTTCAATTAGCCAAATTCTTTTGCTTCGCTCACAAACATTTACTCCTGTTTCTTTCCATTTGTTTTTTCATTTTAAGATTTTGTGCATGCTGGTCAAACTAACCCCAAAATATTTTTGAACTATATAAATAGTAAAGAGATTAAAACTGAAAATGTTGGCCCTTTGAAAAGTAGTGAGGGAGATACTGTAGAGGGCGATGAGGAGAAAGCAAACCTATTAAACATTTTTTTTCTCCACTGTATTTGCCAAGGAAAATTACCTTCCTGTTGATGGGAAAAGGGAGGTAAACTCAACCTTAAATGTTTCTTGTCTAACCTCGGAAGAAGTGAAGCTCCGCCTTAAGAAGATTAAAATAGACAAATCATCAGGTCCTAATGGTGTACACCCCTGTGTACTAAGGGAGCTAAGTAATGTGATAAACAGGTCCCTATTCTTAATATTTATGGACTGTGTAGTAACTGGGCATTCTGTCAAACTAATCTCATTGGCTTCTATGAGGAGGTTAGTTCTAGACTGGTTCGGGGTGAGGCACTGGATGTCATATATTTAGATTTTCTAAAGCATGTGATACTGTGCCACATAAAAGGTTGGTAAGTAAAATGAGAATGCTTGGACTGGGAGAAAATGTTTGCAAGTGAGTAAGTAACTTGCTCAGTGATAGAAAATAAAGCATGGTGATTAACGGTACATACTCAACTGGATCCCTGTTACTAGTGGGGTACCACAGCGGTCAGTATTGGGCCCTATTCTCTTTTATATATTCATTAATGATCACACACATGAATTACACAGTAGAATATTGATCTTTGCAGATGATACTAAGCTCTGTAAAGTAACACAATAGAAGATAATGTGTTATTACAAAGGGATCTGGATAAGTTGGAGACCTGGGCAGAGAAATGGCAGATGAGGTTTAACACAGATAAATACAAGGTTATGCACATGAGAAGGAAAAATCTATTCCATGATTACTTATTAAACGGAAAAACACTGGATAAAAGTGACATGGAGAAGGACTTGGGAATCCTAGAGGACAGTATACTTAATTGTAGTGGCCAGTGTCAGGCAGCAGCTGCCATGGCAAACAGGATTCTCGGCTGTATTAAAATGGGCATAGATGCATATGATAATAACATTGTTCTTCAATTATGCAAGTCACTGGTCAGACCAGACATGGAGTATTATGTACAGTTTTGGGCACCAGTTCACAGGAAAGATATTATAGAGCTTGAACAAGTTCAAAGACGGGCAAGAAAAAATATTAAAAGGACTGGGTGGACTACAGTACCCCGAAAGAGTGGCAAGATTAGGGTTATGTAGTTTAGAGAAAAGACGGCTTCGGGGTAAAAAATATGTTTAAATATATGAAAGGCCATATAGAGATCTGTCTCAAGATTTATTTATACACAGGACTGTATCTAGAACAAGGGGGCATCCTCAACGTCTTGAGGAACGAAAGTTTCTACATAAACATCGTAATGTAATCTTTACTTTTAGAGCATTGAGACTATGGAATTCTCTGCCACAGGGACTTGTCATGGTGAATTCAATAACCGAGTTCAAAAAGGGTTTGGATACATTTCTGGAGCGTAATAATATAACAAGTTACAGTGACTAGGATTCTGGAGAAGGGTCATTGATCCAGGGATTTTTCTGATTGCCAGATTGGAGTTGGGAAGGAATTTTTTCCTTAAATGAGGACAATTGGTTTCTACATCATGGGGGTTTTTCCCTTCCTCTGGATCAACATTATAGCATAATAGGCTGAACTGGACGGATGCCTGTCTTTTTTCGGCCTTTTTTCATCCTGACACTTTGATGTTTTTTTGTTCTACTGGTATTTTTTCCTTTCAAAACCTTCCTATCTTTTTCTACTTACAACAATCATTACACATAGACTGGGAACAACCAACATCTTTTGCCACACTTCATGTTAAACGTCCAACTTAAAAAACTTGTATAATTCTTTCAGTTGCTTTTGTTGACAACTATCTTGTAGCCAAATTTGACAGCTTGGTAAGGTTTGTAAGCACCTTTCCTTTTTACCTGCAGGCTAATTAGAATTTTAGACTTATGCCAGTATTTATTTTATTAATGCAGATTATGGTCACATATTTTTTCCTCAACATTATGGGCCACATGTATGAAAACTGTCTAGGTCTAAATCTCACTTTGTTGCCCATAGCAACCAATCAGAGCGCCCGTCTCATTTTACCAGGGCACTATATGAAATGAGAGGGGCGCTCTGATTGGTTGCTATGGGCAATAAAGTGAGATTTAGACCTAGACAGTTTTCATACACGTGGCCCTATGTGTTTTCATAATTATTTCCTCTACTTTATCTGAAAACATGCCATAATTTAAAAAACGCATTTGTTCGAGGTACGTTCCATAAAAACAGATTGCATGGTTATTAAATAAACATTGCTTTGTGTCATATATGAGATCTGTGCATTTCTTATTAAGTAAAATAACTGGCTCTACATCCTATAAGTATGGTGAAGGTATATTTTTGTTAGAAATTGTATTAAAACAACTATGTATTATCCATGTATGATCACTCCTCCACATATTTAATACTGATTCTTTCTTATCTGACAGGACCACTCAAAAATTAATGAATATGTGATGTATACTTGTGACTTATGCTACTTTGGCTTGTTAATTACATAAATTGAAACGAAATTATAAATTTTAATTTGGGGGTCAATAAAACTTTCTCCCCATCCAAGTTCAATGACCACCTTTTCTAGTGGACTCCTGGTTAAGAATTTAGACTGTAAAATGTACAGTATACACAAACACTCTTAGATGTAACTGCCATAGTAATCATTGCTGATCCACATGGAAAGTGACAGCAGATCACACATGTCTGAACAGAGATAAGAAATGCATCTAGTGTCTATGTAGACAGAGCAGGATAAAACTGTTACATTGATCTTTTCTCCGTTGCACGTAGGCATTACATCCTCACTAAAAATGGCAGAAGCATAATGCATCCTGACCATGATTTTACCCTAACATGGACACATCAAAAAGAATGCTGAACATTTGCGACTTAATTGCGCCTTTTAGTCTCTTCCATGGACATTTAGGGTGAAATGTATGAACGGGGCTTCGCCAGTTTTCTGGTGTACTTTGAGCCAAAAAGAATGTATGAACAGGTGCACTCCAACCTTTGGCGCAGTAAGTGCCTTTGTAATGCGCCAATGACACTTTTTAATGCAACAAAGATTTGGGGCTTTCTGGGGGCGTTGCACCACATTAGTAGAAGTAGACACATTTATGATTCTTTGATGCCAAACCTAGGCGCATAACACTTAGAACAGTCAGACCAGGTTAAAGGTGGTCTGCTTGAGCCAGACTTTTTGTATAGGCACTACAATACGCCTGTATGTATGAACTGCAGAAGAACAGGTTCATACATTCTGGCGCATTGTACACTACCTTAAAGCTATTTAGAACTGGCCTGTCAGCGTCAATGTTCATACATGTCGCCCTGTGTGTATAAGGGAGCCTTCTGCCTTACCTCGGCATCAGAAGTTGAGAGAAACAAGGTTTGGGATTTCTGGATTTCAGCTTTCAGCATCCGACATGCCTGATCAGCTATCTTTGATGTGGGCAAATATAAACAAGGTTCCCATTATACGTTTACTATGCTGTGCTAAAAAATGTACATCTGTAGTTAGAGTTGAAGTACCAACCATGCGGAATATTTATAATGCAAATACACATAAGGGCCATGTATTTTACTTCAAAATGAATGGCTCTGACTGCAGCCTTCAGGATTAGCTTAATAATTAAAAGGCAAGTTATAAGTATTCCTCATGCAGCTGAATTTGAATAGAGTGAAATAATGTGAGATATATCTATGCAAAGTCCTAGACAAAGGCAGGATTGTGTGAATAATGAGGCCAGTACAGTGTAATGAAGTCAGTATAGTATAGTGGTTAACTGGTAACCTATTAAACTCTGTCCAGCCCCTCATATCAATGGGCTGATCATTATTCAGCATCAGTGAGGTCGGGGCTCTTTAATATGTATAATAGCTGATTCTGTCAAACAAAAAGTCATTCTTCACCAATAGAACCATTCTTCTCTACAGATTTCAGGAGCTCTTATATGTGTATGTTAATATAACACATACTGACATACTGACTGACTTCATAATATGTTCTCACTGTATAATACAATGTATTAGACTTTAGTCCTAGGATTCTCCATAAATGCCATTCATGTTACTGCAATATCAAATGAAAGCTGAATTCAAGCCATTTTTGTGGTGCACAGCCAACATTTATCAGAAAAAAATATCTCTGATGTACACGCTGGTATGAAACAAGAACAAAAAATATGCCAGCTCACAACTGAAAACGCAATACGGAGATTGCACGGAAGACTCCAATGGAAGGTGTTTGGTCAGACAAGCAAAAGCTTGGATCCAGCAATCTTTCTTGCAGAGATTATATAAAAAAATCCATTTATTTCAATACTATTAAACATTGTGACAAACTATCCAAAAGGATCAATCATCAATCACTGATGCGTTTTGAACAAAGAGTTCTTAGTCATAGTAACTATGACAGTGTTTGAAACGCGTCAGTGATTGAACCTTTGTGGACAGTTTGTCACGATGTTTAATATTATTAAAATAAATGGATGCTTTTATATAATTTTTGCAAGAAAGATTGCTGTATCTAAGTTTTTGATTGTTTGTACATGCTGATAAGCTTATAGACTTTAATAGCTCAAAGGGGTGTTCCTACCTCAGACATTAATGGTATATCCATAGTATATGCCATAAATGTATGATAGTTGTAGATCCCACCTCTCGGAAATGCACCAATCTGGACAGCGGGCTTCCGAAAGTCTTTGTACAAAACCAGACAGAAGGTTGTGCTAGTGTGCTTCTCTTCATTCATTTCAATATGTGTTTCGAGTACTGCTAAGTAAACCCCTCAGATGTACTCTGAACTACCACAGAACAGAATGGAGAATACTGTGCAAGCAAGGAGACTTTTGGGTGCACGCTCCTTTCAGACATTTATAGCATATCCTATCGACATGCCATAAATGCCAGAGATGGGAAAGCCCCTTTAATCTATTGAATTCTAAAGGCATGTCAGATAAACCTATTGTGTTCAGATAGTGTCAAACGTGTATGGTGGCAACCAGGTGAGGAGTATAAAGACAGTCAAGCATGGTGGGAGTGTCATGGTTTGGGGCTGCATGAGTGCTGCCGAATGTGGGGAGCTACAGTTTATTGAGGGAACCATGAATGCCAACATGTACTGTGACATACTGAAGCAGAGATCTCATCCCTTCGGAAACTGGGCCACAGGGCAGTATTCCAACATGGTAACAACCCCAAACACACCTCCAAGGTGACCACTGCCTTGCTAAAGAAAATGAGGGTAAAGGTGCTGGACTGGCCAAGCATGTTTCCAGACCTTAACCCTATTGAGCATCTGTAGGGTATCCTCAAATGGAATGTGGAGGAGCGCAAGGTCTCTACCATTCACCAGCTCCATGATGTCATCATGGAGGAGTGGAAGAGGATTCCAGTGGCTGAAACCTGTGAAGCTCTCGTGACCTCTCTGCCAAATAGAGTAAAGAAAGTGCGGTAAATAATGGTGGCTACACATGATATTGACATTTTGGGCAGAATTTTTCCATATTCACTTACGGGTCTACTCACTTTTGTTGTCAGCGGTTTAGACATTGATTGCTGAGTGTTGAGTTATTTTGTAGGGCAAATCAAATTTACACTGTTATACAAGCTGTACATATTGTATCAAAGTATCATATCTTCAGTGTTGTCCCGTGAAAAGATATAAGACAATATTTACAAAAATGTACTTACTTTTGTTAGATACTGTATAAATGTATGAACATTGTTATGTGCATGTGCATATGTAGTTGAAGTCCCCAAGATTGGTGTAGGGAAATATCAAAATCAATTGGGTTTTCAACCTCAACAAAAAATACTTCCAGACTTAAAAGTAGTAGCTATTTATGTTTTAAAGGGGTATTCCCAATACATTAATTAGCTTGAAAGGTATATAAAGATTGCTATCAAAAGCATTGCTGTTCTGATATTGCTTCCTTTCAAAGTCAGAGCAGTCAGATGGTTACTATTCACCTCTTAGCCATTGCCAGGATGTTGATATCGCTCCACGCTCTGTCTTATCAGCAGCACAGGAGCTTGTGTCTGTTTCTTACTGACAAACTTTAACCCTTTAGAGCTCTGTAGCCTTCTGTCCTGCTGTTAAAACCTCTCCATCGTCCCTTTAACCTACTCAACTAGGAATAACAGAGCTAAAATGTCAGTCACTGCTGTAGAGCTGCCCATAGCCTGAACAGGAAGTGGAATTCTGAAGTTGACTGTGAAGAGCAAGGTCTGTGAAACAGCGTAGTGAGAAAACCCCTTTGAGTTCCAAAAATGTCAGAACATACATATGTTATTGATTCAGTGATGTATCATACACACATGAATGGGAGACCTTGACTGTGTGAAAAAAAGTAGAGAATTTAGAAGGTAAGTGCATTACTGTTTGTTATTGTTATGCCCCATTCACATCATGCTTTTGTATCTGGAACATAAAGCATATATATATATATATATATATATATATATATATATATATATATATATATATATATATATTTTGAATAGTATTGCTCTATAGATTCCTATAGCTTTTTCAAGGTATCCTAACAGATGTCCAAGGAAAACATATTACACATAAAACATAACTTTTATTAATAATACAATAAAAATATATAGACTCACCAAGTTGACCAGTCATATGCTCGTCCTGGGTCTCCAACGGTCCTAAGAAATATCTCTAAGGCCATGTCCCCTCTGCACGGGTTTGCGGCCAGTTTTTCAGACGGCTTGCGGTTTTGCAGACCGTCTAAAAAATCGTCCGCAAATGAACACACTGGGCTTCTGTGGAAAACCCGTGTAGCAGTCCCCACTGCATGGGTTTTCCGCTGTCCGAAAAACATTGTGCATGTTCATTCTTCCGTCCGGTTGGCGGACGGACTATGAACATGTGAATGGGACGGGGGAGGGCTTTTCTCCGCTAATCGCAGAGAAAAGCACCCACCTCCCCCCCCCGCGGCCGTGGGGACGGCACTAAAACAGGACAAACCGACCAGTATTTGTCCTCTGCCGTGTAAACGGGCCCTAAAGCAACCACAGCAAGCTAGAGTGTACAAGGCTAGGGGAATAAATGGAAAATATGACCACTACAAAATCCTTACCAGGTCACCCTAGTCTGAACCTCAGCGATCCCACAAATAAACACCTAATATACCCTACACAAAACCCTATTCTAACATGTAATTAAGAAATAGGGTACACACAAAACTCCTTATAACAACTAAAGCCCAACTAGCCTTGTATACTCTAGCTTGCTGTGGTTGCTTTGGAGATATTTCTTCGGATCCCTGGAGACCCAGGACGAGCATATGACTGGTCAACCTTGGTGAGTCTATATATTGTATTATTAATAAAAGTTATGTTTTATGTGGAATATTTTTTTCCTTGGAATAATTGATTTTTGATATTTCTCTGGTATCTTTTCTGATTTTATCCTAACAGATACCACTGGTGGAGACCAAAATCGTGATGTGAATTGGGCCTTAGCGATTTGGACGCTATTGGAACTTATTACATAAAAAAATGGAAAATCCTTTTTTTAAATCCTGCATGATCATGGCTATATGAGCCATATTTACTAATATACATAGAAGCCCTTTAAGGGAATGAATAATATCTCCATGCTTAGAATATTCACATACCTAAAATCTCGAGTGGCAAGAGGAATCCACAATAGGAATGATTAACAGTCACAACATCATGTTGAGCCCATTCTCTGTGCAGCTCTCTTCATACATCATCCATGCCCAGAGAACGGTTACTGAATAACTAGCACATGGGAGGAAGTCTGGATAATAGTGGGAGTGACTGTACAAGTCTGCAGAAGTGTACAGAAAGAGAAAGCACATCCAGTCAAAGTTAGATGAAGGTTCACAGAGGGCGAATAAGGGCCAGAAAGATAGGGACTGGGTGACCACAACCTGGTAAGTGACCTAACCTCCACAGCACTGCCGCTGAATGTCAAGACTCTGAATGGTACTGTATGTGATTATGTTGCCTGCAAACATCTCTGAGAGGGAAAGGATTAGCATGTGTAAGATACAATGTCCATACTACTCTGTCCATGACGGGACAATTCAAATGAATAGGTATTTCCTGAAAATGAAGAATGCTTTACAGCTTAACATTTCACTTAATTGACATTTAAGCATCTAGAGGCTCGTATTTTAAAATCCACTTGGTTCTTGCATAAAACAAGATCTGCCACCAAGATTACTTTTCAACTGCACAATAACAATGAAGAAACTGGTAATAAAAATAATCCTAAAAATAATTTGTACAATTGCCGGTGATATTGAGTCATGTTTAACTACTTTGTTGCTGGAGCACTGTATACCATATATCAGGAGCACAGTTTATTCTATGCTCATTGTATCAGCGTTTTACCTGTAACTTTTTCTTAGTCTGGTTAGCCCTGTGATTTTTCATTATTTTTATGACCGGGTGTTTCATTGAATGTGAGCTATGCAAGATTCCCTGGACAAAGGTCTCTGACCGAAAACATTTGGGATATGCTCTCTGAATAAAATGTTATATGTTTACTAGCTTCAACAGGATTCTGTTTTGCGTACTGTGATTAACACTAATGGAAGAATAATTTTTTCTTAATTGCATCAAGAAAATCTGTGTGTGCCGTTGGTTATATGGACTGTGGATTACTTTTATGACTAGACTTTAATTAGACTTTTTTCATTCTTGCTTCTTATTGAGTCCTTTATGTAGTTTAAAGATACATTTCTATTGTGCGGTATAATATCTGTATTTTAGAGTATTTATAGGTCACAGCAAGGACTATATAGCTAGGATTGGTAAGGCTTCATTATTTCTTTTTTCTACTTCTATTTTTATATACTCCATATTTTCTAGTACCATGTCAGAAAGTATGGTTTGAAATGCATTGTTTCTTTTCGATGTAACAGGGAAAATACCATACCAACCCCGGTCACATTGGAAGATAGCCCTGATAGTAGCCCTAATAGTATGACACTTGTCATATTCATGGTTAGTTCTGGTCTTTTTGCAGGGTATACATTTTAGTATGTAATGTGTGAAATTATCTTCAAGATGTATAAAAGATTTAGCACTATCACATCTAGCTCATTGAGTGCAATGTACAATGTGATTGAGCAGACAGAAGTGCTAATATTACACCTCTCTGTGGACCCAGATACTTTCCTTTGATGTGCCCTAAAAGGGCATGTTTAGATGTTTCGAGAGTTAGGGTATGTTCACACGGCTTATTTTGGGACACATTTCGCCGTGTATTGCGCGGCATACTGCACTTAATACGTGAGGAAATGCGCCCCATAATTATGGTAATCCATAGCTCTCATAGAGAACTATGGATTACGCCTCGTCCCCCCGCGTGTACAATTCGATCGTACTGTATACACGGGGAGATAAGTGACATGCCATTTATTTGTGTCGCTTATGTGTCATGAGTAATGCTTTTCTATGGAGCCGGCTGTCCCCCCCACGCCACGGGCGTATACGCTGATCAGCGCGAGCTCCCGAAACACACGATGTATTGCGGTGCATACTGTACGCACCACAATACATCATGTGAACATACCCTTAGGCTAGATTCACATGGTGTATTTGCAGGGCGTAATTACGCCCCACAAGCACGCCGTGTGGCCGGGGGCAGGGCGGAGGCGGGGGAGGGAGCGGGGGGCCAGCACTTAGCCGGCCCATATACTTGCATTACCAGCGGCGCGTATACGCTGCTAGTAATTCACATGTCAATTATCTCCCCGTCCGGTGGCTTCGCCGAGCAGGGAGAGGAGACGTAATCCATAGTACTCTATGAGAACTGAGGATTACCGTAGTTACTAGGACGTATTCAGCCCGTAATTTGCGCACTCCGGCGCGGAATTATGGACCGAAATACGTCCAGGTTTAAGCCGTGTGAACATGGCCTTAGTCTTCGCCATGAATAACAACTTAAAGGCATTCATTGACAACAATGGAATTTATAGATGCTGCAAAAAAGGTGTTTGTCAACATTAACCGTTAATTAGGTGGCCACTAATTAGGAAAGCTTGTGTGCAAAAGCAGGAGATAAGATCTGCTCTAGCTGTGAAAGAAAGCAAAATAAGGACAGCAATGTATTTGGTAATTGTCTTTATTTACTATTGCCTACATACTGTACTTAGCCCATCAATGAAATAGAAATCTCTCGAAGCCTGCTACCCAGACCGTGTCCACACCGAAAGTGTGTGCGTCCTTTATTGCTTAGCAAGGAAAAGTAGCATAAAAATAGTCGTTGAACCAGCACACCTTTACATGTAAGGCTGTGTCCCCGCAGCAGGCTATGCCTTGTAACAATGTGTTGCAGCTCTGTGGCAGACAATTCAGGAATTACCCTTGGATATCCGCTTTGGATTTACACTTTGTAGCGGTGGATTTTGTGGCTAATATGGCTGCGAATTAGTCTTGTGTTGATAATTCTGCACCTTATTAACTACAGCACAGATTTTTAGATAACATAGCATGATAGAATAGCTGAGATTGTGTGAATTTCAGTATTATGGACCCCAGACATTGGTATTTTTATGATAAGTTTGCTTTAAATTACTGACCCATGAGGGATTTTTTTAATTCACATATGGGTCATGTAGTAAGTAACGATAGGCTGGGCTAATTTTAGGAGAAAGCTTACTATATTAACCAGATAAAGGAACATTAAAGGGAACCCATGAAATACACATAAACTGTAAAATATGCTAGCAATTCCTTCCTTTATATACTACCATCTACTAACATATCCTCTCAAGTAGAACCCACACAAATTCTCCTAGAAATACCCACTATGGGGTACACAATCCACATAATCCATGTCCCCTTAAAGGTCAGCTTCACATGAAAATCCTGGAATAAGGGACGGTTGGGAGTTATGTGTTATGTTTCTTCGATTGTATTCTGTTTCATGTCCCAATCAAAACTGTGAGGAATATACAAACAAGATGTTATGTGTCCCAGGAGATCACACATCTTTAAGCTGCTTCTCACAAACCTGTATCTGGCTGTAAGGCTCATTAACACAACAGTATCATGATCAGTATTTTGCCTCTGTATTCATTATGTTCCTTTCCTGCTTAAAGGGGTTGTCTCGCTACAAAGATTAGCTTTCAACATGTTGGGAACACTAAATAAAAATGTTTTCCAAATCTATCGCTTTGTTCATTTTTTTGTTGTTAAGGAGCTACAAACGATTTTATCACCTTCTGAGCTCTGTCTGGTTTCCCAAGTGACCGACCTGTGTACTTCTCCCCGCTGCTGTGTGTTCTATCTAATAGCAGGGAGTGACGTCATCACACAGGTCACAGCAGCATAGAACTCCGGGCCGTGAGAGCTTGTTTGTTATCTGATCTTTCAGACAAAAGACCATAATTACTGCTGTTTACTTTACCTCAGAAGCTTCCCTGGTCCTGACAGCATGAGATTTATCTAATTAGCAGAAGTCTGAATACACGGAGCTCATATGCTAATTACAGACAGCTTGACCAGGAAGTGACAAATTATTTCATTCATGCATCCTATGAAACTTTGAGATGAGACAACCCCTTTAAGACATTCTGAAACTGATGCAAAAAACTGATCATGGTACTGCCATGTAACTGAGCCCAAAGCTTACTGGCTGCAGGAGGAGCCATCCACCACTGACTTATCCACCATAGGAGGCCGGGAGTGATAAGCTTAGCCCCGTAATTAAGGCCCATCTTTCATCAGTTTGTCAATTAAAGTTAAAGAGATCAGGAGAAAGTTAAAGGGATTGTCCAGAATTTAAAAAAATGTATCTCCAAACCTCTCCATAGTTTGTAAGTGGAACTGCAGCCCAGAATGATTCACTTCAATGGAGCTCTACTGCAATACAAGGCACAGTCTATGGACAGCTATAGTGCTGTTCCTGTAAGAAAGACTCCTCGTCTGTCTTGTTTTTATCATTCATTTCTAGGTTTAGTGTTCTACTCAGGCTTTTGCCAAGGATCTGATCTAAGTGCATGGCAGACCATTTCTCCATTCTTTTTTGGACAATGGATGCAAAGTTAACAGGAAATGACTGCATTAGTAGGATAATAAGTGTTTTGAATGCTATCCTCAGAGATGATATTACTTTGAATGGTTTTAGGTTAATTGTAACCTCCATGAATGGTTTACTAGACACTGTTTGGGCATACTAATTTACGTCTATGATAGGAGAAACTTGACATAACTATTTCATGTACTATTCATTTTATCTCTGGTCTATGACTGTTTCCCAAACATGTCCTCAAAGAAACTCAACATGTATGTCTTCATGATTTCCTAATTGTTTTACAAGTAATTTCATACATTTCATAATTATTTAGCACACAACTCTCAATGAAATAAACAGAGAGAGATGCCACCACTGCAGCTGCAGCACAAATGAGGTTGGAATAAGGGAACCCCAATTCTGTTCCACCACTGGCCATCCTGTCGATATACCATAAATGTCTAAATGGAACACCACTTTAAATATTGGGTTGGCATGAATTTATTAAATCTAGTTTGATTATGGCTACAATTCTTAATGTATTCTTTGGTCTTTTACTAATACTATTATGTGTCCGTATTGCAGATAAATATCTTTGCCCATTCAGATCAAATCAGACAAGTCTTATCAAATAAGACTTTTCAAGCAATATTGAGATATTCCCAGTTGGAAAAATTGATATGTACTATTTAATTGCTTTTGATTGCTGTATAAGCATTTTGTATAGCACCTTGCATGGCTATTCCTTATTGTCTTTGCAATATACTCTTACACTATGGAGTAAATACTTGATAGTGGGCATTAGAGCACTATCAAGCTCTGCATACCTGCGTAGTCAGGACTGGTTACCATGAATAATTAGAACATAGCTTATCTGTATACCAACGTCTTAACTAATATAGAAACCCTGCACCTGGTATAACAAGAAGTAAACCAAAGTAAACATGGAAATGGATTGCATTTGTCTTTTACATTCTTCTGTCTACAGCGAAGTCAACACATTCAACTGTGAAAAGGTCATTTGACTTTTTGAATAAGTAATGAAAGTTATCCTGGTACATTGCTTTGTCTACTGTCTGAATGCTTAAAGAGCTTTTCTCACCACAATGATTGAAATGAAGACTATTACCAATACATTGCTGTTTTGATTTTGCTTTGGTCAGGAGATAAAGAAGATTTTACCTATTGCTAGTGTACCCAACTTTGTCTAGGTTACCGACCAACTCTCTGCTCTCTCTTATCACTCATTGCTCCAAACTGCTGTCTGACCATGATTAGTCACTTCCTGCTGATTCTTATCTCCAGTCTTATAGCAGAGCTGATATGCCAATCACTGCTATAGAACCACACTCAGCATGACCAGGAAGTATGCTTCTGAAGCTGGCTGTGGCTCTGTGAAACAGCATGGTGAGAAAACCTCTTTAAGCGGCAGCACTCATTTCAGATAGTGCAACATCTTTTCATACAACTCCTACTTGAGTTTTTCTAGGATGACATGCTATAAAATATCCAGTACAGAAGTGTTGTGTAGCAGAACTAGAATAATTTGACTTTCATACAATATGTACCTTGTAACTTTCTGTTCTACACAAAGAATTAAATAGCCAATTGAGATATCTATGACCTCTATGAACTGTTAAGGCACATTTACACAAGCAAATGATCAATCAGATGTCGTCACTAATAGATGAGTTTGCGTTATCATTGCTCGAAGTACATAGGTGTATCAACTGAACAACTAGCAATAAAATGCTTGTTGATTAAATAAACCTCAATGCAAACATAAAATAATAGTCCTGATGATGTGGTATGTAAACGTGAGTCAAATAATTGATAGCTAACATCTGACATCGGTAACTAGCGACCAAACAATGAATTTTTAATGATTATTGAGACCATAATATTGTGTGTAAATGCTGGGCTGTTCAATTGCTTACACCAAGCAATTGATATAAATAACTGCTTACGTAAATGGACCTTAACAGTCCCACATCAATTAAATTATTAAAGAGGTTGTCCACTTTGCATTGTTTTTATTTAATATGTATACAATAGGAAATAAAAAATCCCATGAATTAACTGTGGACAGTGATCCCTTTATTAGATAGGGACTTTCTGCATTGGTATAAAAGAGGTATAAGAGCAGAATTTTAATTACATGTATATTAGAAAATGGTATGATTTCCTATTACATACATACCAGTGCCAATACATATGAATATGCTATTACCAATGTCCTGGCTATATCAGATATATAGGGCGACATGTATGAATTCTGGAGCTGATAGACCAGTTCTAAATCGCTTTAAACTAGTATAGACTGTTCTAGAATGTATGAACCTGTTCTTCTGCAGGTCATAAATGCAGGCATATTTTAGTGCCAATACGACAACTCAGGCTCAGGCAGACCACCTTTAACCTGGTCTGGCTGTTCTAACTGTTCTGCGCCTAGATTTGGCATCAAAGAATCATAAATGTGTCTACTTCTACTAATGTAGTGCGCCGCCCCCAGAACCCCCCAAAACTTTGGCGGATTAAAAAGTGTCTTTGGCGTGGTACCGGCACTTATCACGCCAAAGTTTGGAGTACACCTGTTCATACATCTATAGAACTGGTCTACTACAGCTTTTTGAGGCCAGAATTCTGGCGCAGCCACATTCATACATGTCGCCCATAATATTTCATAGTTAAGCATGTTTACCATGCATGTTTTTGTTTGTTAATGGTGAATTTATGTTTGTATATAGATGACTTTTGTCTGTTCACATAGCCAATGGCACAGTGATATATTATACAACACATACAACAGAGTACTAAAAACTGGTTCAGTACCCTACGAGGTGTGCAGACTCTTTTGTTGGGAAGTGGTGAGTTAAGATTTCACGCATATCATTGCTATCTTCAAACAAACCTTGTTCGGCTTAAAAAATCAATTCTTTTAAATTCCATGTAATTTAACAAAGGCAGGGTCCCTTTCAGAACTGTCATCTATTAGCCAGAGGTGAAAGTGGCTTAAAGAGGATCTCTCACTCTCAAGGACCCAACACATTATTATATTAAACAGATAGGCCACTGATTTACATGGCCAACGTAAATAATTGAAATGTAGTGCTTTTTTTCTCTCAATGGTAGTGGTGCATACATCTTAAAAACTTGCAAGGTCTAGTAAAGATTACAGCTGTGAGATCCAAACTGAGGTAGACCATGTGGTCAGCTTCTATCAAAAAAGGAATAATCCAACCTTTCTAACATGACAGACCAGTTCCATTGGTGGACCTAAGATGTTCTTCATTGTGACATGGTTTGCTAGAAGAAAAAATATTTCTAGGTCAAGTGGAATTTCTAGGTGCCAGGTAGAGGAACCTTTGTATTAAAGGGGATTTATCGCTTCATCAGTTCGACTGTTTCATTGTACTTTCAGTTTCTCAGCTCTTCAAATCCAGGGCGTTTCTTCCCCTCCCAGCTGGGTGTTTCTTAACTGAAGGGGGATGACATCATCCCCCCCTTCACTTTTCGTGCTCGCTCCTGAGTCAGTGTGTTTGTTTGAGATCAGTGGGAGGGGATAGCACATCCCTGCTCTTCCCCCCCCCTCTCTGACTTAGTCCACATGTCTCTGTGTCGTTCCTCTCCCTATGCAGTCTTATTTTGTAAGAGCTGTTTGTTTACATAGCACAGCCCTGCATTCAGTCTAGACAGTCTTCTATGAACTCAGAACACTGATCTCTTCTCCTCTCACAGCTAGAGGTTTGTTACAGTTGAATCCAGTCTTCTATGAACTCATCCAGAGCAGCACAGATCTGTCTCCCTTGTATGTTTACACACAGGAGCATTAGGCACCGGACACAATTTTGCTGTTTTCTGATTGTAGAAGCAGCTGCAGTGTTACTGTGGAGCTGCTGACTGTGCAGAGTGAAATGTTGCCGGCCCCTTATTCTAAGTGAGAGAGGCAGGAATGCACGCTCCTGTGAATATGACCGGGGGCCAGACAGAATATAAATTAGTAGAGCCGTCAGCCAATTAAATGAAAGGAGGTGGGATCCTACCGGCGCTGGGGAACAGTGTTTACAGAAAAGGAAGATAAGGGAGACAGTGAAAACAAGACAGCCTTGCAAATGACATCCAATTGCCAAGTTGCTTGTTTTCACTGTCCCCTTATTCTGAAGGTCATTTAATGTAATGATACAACCCCTTTAAGTACTGGGAAGCAGCGATAAAGTTATGCTGTGTTGGTTAATAAGAAGAAAGTATATAAACTATATCCTAACACAGATGTCACACACATGAGCAAGTGAAAATATCGCAATGATAGTGTATAAATGAATTAGCTTGCCCTGTGAAACATATGGCGATGTAGACTCATTGCAACCTCTGTTTACTTGGGCAGCTAATACATCCGCTGTACCATAACATCTTTATTAGCTGGAAATCACAATCAATTTGAAAACATATCATGTTTATCATGTAGCGATAACGTAATTTGTAATGTATATGGCAGATTCTTCTCTGAGAAGTGAATAGAAGAATTTTATACTGCAGATGAAAAAGACGTTAGTGTTCCGTGTCTCTGCAAGCAATTAGAAGCCATGAAGTCATGTTTAATGCTCTAGGGGAAGGCTTTTATTTCTTGTCAGCAGCATGTAATATTTGTGATATCATCCAAACCACTCCAAACAAAGCCAGTATAAGTGGGGGGAAATGTTCTTATTTCTGTAAAAAAAAAAAAAAGAAGAAAGGAAACACCAGTTTTGCACTTCCTCTAAAACCTATTGAAAAAAAGTTAATGTATCTCCAATGATTGTCATATGCTGAAGGTATGCAGCCTTTATGATGTGCTTGATATATAAGTTGCCAAAATCATTTTCCTTGCTTTGTTTTATATATCTATCTATCTAGTGTGTATATGAAACATAAACTAGTAGATTGAGTTCGTCTGCAGATAGTTTCACAAAACTTCAAAAAAGAGTGGCTAAAAATAAATAAATAAAAAAACACAAAACTTTAGGGTCCATATAGATATTTATTGGGTTAATTAGATATTTCTGGGTTAGCAAATACATGTTAATCTTTGTATAATACAATAAAACAATTATTAGTTTTCCATATACCAGTACTTTCCATATCGATTTCTGGCAGTTTTTAAGATTTGCCATCATTTAGTATGAACCTTGTTTATGTCTAGTGGATAAAAACCTGTTCTAATCATGATAAGCTATGGCCACACGACAGTGACAAATACCGATCGGATTCTGATTAAAAATCTGACGGAGATTTTATCATCTATTCAATGGTTTTGGGGAATAGTTCTGTCTGCGGTTTGTGGATTCAGCCCTAATCATTAAGCAGCACAAACCGCGCAGAAGATTGTGCATGTTCCCAGTTTTTCGGAATGGCAGCGATTTTGAAATTCATCCGGCTGAAAATCCGTTCAGTGTAGATTTTGTATTAAAGTCTATGGGGATGGTTTTCAGATGGTTTCCAAATCTGCAAACCGTCTTAAACTCTGCTGAAAAAAAAACCATGCTGTGTGCACGCAGCCTTAATCACAGCTTGTGTGTCAGAGCTGGGTCTTACAAAATGGTAATCTCATGACCACAGGTAGCTTTTTATTCAAAGGGAGTAAATAATTGAAGTTACTGTTAGATCTTAGACATATCAGTACCATGATGACCCCATCAGTAAAGAGGCAAACTAGCTCCCTGAGTATCATCTAGAGAACACACCAGTCTGCTGGATGAATAAAGCAATACAGGTAGTATGTACTATTTCTAATTTGAAAGTTGGTATTCGTTGCAGAGCAATGAGTCTTTGTTGTTGACCCCATTGAGAAGTCCTTGAAAGTAGGACGAAACGTATCTGGGGATATTTAGACTCAGGATTCTAAGGCGGTATGTGTTATTAGATTGGAAGGTATTACTCTGTACTGCCATATGTATCTATACCTACCTATACCCTCCTTACGTTAGTGCCCTTATTTTTGATCGACACTAGGTTAGGGTCAGTTGTAGGGATTACGTAAGGAGATATTGCGGAGTCGCTCTTTCTAGGGCGGGTTCTCTGCTGAGGGACATCATGAGCTTAGATTAGACAGGAGCTTAAATAGGGTTCCGTTTATTGCTCACTATACCGTGTAATTTACATTTTGTGATAGATTTTTAGCATATTTAAATAAAAGTTACTTTTTAAAATGGAATAATTTTTTTGAGTTATGGACTCTGTAGTATGAGAACATAGGAATTGTGTGCCGCAGTACAGTCTATGGGCTACATGTATGAACCTGTTTCGGTCTAAAACTCACTTTTTTGCCCATAATAACCTATGGGCAAAAAAGTGAGTTTTAGACCTCAACAGGTTCATACATGTGGCCCTATGTATACACAGTGCTAAACTTTAGATGAGGCCTAACACGAATATGATGCTGTGATTCACATGATCTATTCATATTTTGTCATTTGGCTTAAAAAAGCTGGAAGCTTGTTTTGGGTTATATACTTTACTCCTTTTCACTCATTTTCATGGGTGATGCTGTGTCCTTAGATACTGTGCTAAAATGTTAACAGTATAAACCCAAGAATTGCACAATATTTAACTAGCTCTAAAGAAAAACAGTAGTTACAGTAATCTGCAAGACATATAGCAAGTCATTTGTTTTCATGGTGACTTTGTTATTACTGTTCTTAATTGCCATGTTTTATCCTGGTGCCATCAATATTATTGCCAGCAGCTGACTAATGGGAATCCCATTTGTTTTCACTGGAAGCCGGTTAGTAGTGCACTACCAGGTCACGTGCCATCAGTCCTAGTATACACCACATATCATGCACATCATCTTGTTCCTGCTGACCTTCTAACAATTGCAAATGCACAGGCGCGGTCCCAGTACATGTAGAGAAAACATTACAGCATCAAAACAAGGTGTGTAACGACTTCCTGGAGAATGAAAATGAGCTGGAATAACCAGAGATAGGTTTAATAAGAGCTGCTTATAGTATTAGAAAAGCAGATGTGCCCAGTCAGAGTGTTCTTAAAGGGGGTTTTCACCATGCAGTTTGAAAGATCCCCAGCCAGCTTCAGACTCACACTTTCTGCTTAGGCAGTTGCTAGTTCTATAGCAGTGATTGATATATCAACTGTGTTATAAGACTGGAGATAAGACTCAGTAGGGAGTGATTCAGAGGTGGTTGGTAACCTAGAGAAACTTGTGTACAATAGCAGTAGATAAAATCTTCTTTATCTCCTGAAGAAAGCAAAATCAGAACAGTAATGTATTTGGTAACAGTCTTTATTTACATTTCCCTTCATGTTAAAAGTTAACCATTGTAGTGAGAAAATCCCTTTAATGCAACATTAATAGAAATCTTAACGGTCATGTTTGGACTAAACTCTGGGGCAATTTTGACAAATGATTGCACTACAATAAATTTTTTTAAACACTACCGACCAATCTACATATGCCATTCTACCCTAAGTCCATTACTGTATCGTTATTTACATATGGCATTACTTCTTTGAGCATCTCTTGTATAGTATGGAAGCACATTCCTTAGAATCTGTGGCCTGGAGGTGACTGCAATATCTTTGCCCCTTATAGCTATGCTACTGAGATATACAGCAAAGAGATATGAATTTTCCACAATCATAACTCTAAATTAAAGCCTAAAAGTTATGTTTGACTGCCATTAACCTAAATATCCACAAGTGTTAAATGGTAATTCTTCAGAGGGGCTATTGTGTTAGCTAGGGAAGAGAGTCACCAACAGTCTGTTCCGTGTCCCCCCCATATGTAATCTCATACAGCTCTATCAGCGTGACATAGGGATGAGAATATTGCCATCTACTGTATGAAACATTTACAGGTCACATTATTCTCCTTCACTTTATCTTTAAAAGGACCCGTGACATCACCTGATATGTCTGTTTTAGTAAATACTTGTGTTACCTGTTTGTTTCATTGTCCCACTATGGGACTACACTATGCAATGTAATACATAGCAATAGATTACTGTATCACTATGTATTATGCCTTTGACAAGCAGCCTATCAGACCCTAACAGGTTTCATGCATGGCACATCTGGAGGACACTATTTGGCCTCCAGCTGCCATGACAACCATTATGTGTCGGGGTGCTGATGCTTAGACAGAGGAACCCCTTTCCTCTGTCAATCACCTAGATGCTGAGGCTGCAACTGGCAAGCATCTAAGGGTTTCAATGGACAGAATCTGAGCTAGCTTTGTAAATTCTGAATCTAATTTCTGCATCGAAAAATCTATATAACGCAAGGGGGATCTGTCAATATTTTGTGTGGGCACCATTATTTTTCAGCAATTTCTTTACTCTTTTTGGCATAGAGTTCACTAGAGATTCACAGGTTGCAGCCATTGGAATCCTCTTCCACTCCTCCATGACAATATGGAGCTGGAGGATGTTAGAGCCCTTGCCCATGCACTTGACATTTGAGGATGTCCCACAGATGCTCAATAGGGTTTAGGTCTGGAGATATGCTTGGCCAGTCCAGCACCTTTATTTTCATTGTTTGTAGCAAAGCAGTAGTCGTCTTGGAGGTGTGTTTGGGGTCGTTATAATTTTGGAATACTGCCCTGGAGCCGAATTTCTGAAGAGAGGGGATCATGCTCTGCTTCAGTATGTTACAGTACATGATGACATTCATGGATCCTTTAATGATCTGTAACTCCCCACAGCCGGCAGCACTCATGCTCCCCCAAACCATGACACTCCCACCACCATTCATAACTGTACATTTCTGCACTTGTCTTTGTACATTTCACCTGTTTGCTGCCACACACACTTACAACATCTGAACTAAATAAATTAATCTTGTTCTCATTACACACAGGACATGGTTCCAGTAATCCATATCCTTAGTCTGCTGATCTTCAGCAAACTGTTTGCTGGGTTTCTTGTGCATCATCTTTAGAAGAGGCTTCCTTCTGGGACAACAGACATGCAGACTAATTTGATGCGTTGTGAGCTATATGGTCTGAACACTGTCAAGCTGACTCCCCACCCCTTTGCACCTCTGCAGCAATGCTGGCAGCACTCATACATTATTTTGAAAAAACAATCTCTGGATATGACGCTGAGCACGTGCACTCAACTCCTTTGATCGGTCATGATGCGGCCTTTTCTGAGTGGAACTTGTCTTGTTAAACCAATGTATGGTCTTGGTCATGCTGCACCTCAGTTCCTGGGTGTTGGCAATTTCTTAGAGTCATATTTATGTAGAGCAATAATAATTTTTTCAGATCCTCAAACAGTTTTTTGCCATGAGATGTCATGTTAAACTTCCAGTGACCAGTATGAGAGATTGTGAGAGTAATAACACCAAATTTAACACACCTGCTTCTTTTTCACACCTGAGACCTTGTAACACATGACACAGTGGAGGGAAAATGGCAAATTGAGCACAATTTGTCCATTTTCGCTTAGGTTAAGACATTGATGGCTGTGTGTTGAGTTATTTTATAGAAGCTGTACACAAAAACTTTACATTGTATCAAAGTGAAAAATCTTCAGTATTGTCCCATGAAAAGATATAATACAATATTTACAAAAATGTGAGGGGTGTACTCACTTTTGTGAGATACGGTGTATGTATTGATGCTCTGCTATAAGTCAGTTCACTTAAAAGAAGAAATGTAAGCAAATAAACTGCTGAAGCTGTCAAGTCACATTTATTGTTTAAAGTGACCAATAGGAAAGGTCCAAAATTCCGGGCACTTTTACTTCTCATTACATTTTTATCAAGATATATATCTTCAGTTCCCTCACATAGACTTAAAATCGAATGACAACGTTGTACTCTTTACAGTCATTGCTGGAGAGGGTTTAGAAGCTTTCTGCAGATAATTTACATCTGACCTCAATAATAAACGAGTATTTAGCACTGGTGGCTGCAGGACTTTAGGGCTAAAGGATATGGAGCTCTGTATTGGGAAAACAGAGCTCCAATCACTATGAAGATATAGTATATTATTAACTGAAAGGCTGGTTTGAGACATAACATGTCGTACCCCAGTGGTCTCTTCCCTGCTAGCCATTATACCCAACACCTCTATTAACACGTCTTTTTAGTTTAAAACCCGAGAAAAACTTTTTTTTCTATAGGTCCATGGCTATCTTTTAACCCCCCCAAATCTGGGAGGGACATGAACAGTTGACTAACCCCCAAAACCCAAACGGACTGCTGTTTGGATTTTTCTTAAAATAACGAGATGGTATAGAAAATGAAGATGACTTTCCAGTGTACATCTATTGCATAGAAATAAGGATATATAACTTTATATATGATTCCTAATTTAAATTATATAATTTTGTAATATATCCACTAGTGTTGAGCGATTGCGTTGGCTATCGAGATCGATCGATAGTCGATAGGCGGCCGCTATTGATAAAGGTTTTTCATAGTGGGGCATCGATTTTTGCGCAGACCATTAAAGTCTATGGGAAAAGCAACAACACCCTTTATTTTTACACCCAAAAAAAGGCTGGAGAAGCTGAAATTAAAAATCCAAAACAGGGCCAAATGGGGTACGTGCTACAAACTTAGGGAACAAACTTAGGGTTTTAAAATCACAAGGAAAAAAGTCACAGGGCCAATTTTCTTCCCTGTCTTGTACCCCAGCCGGGCCCTTAAACCCGCATCACCCAAAAAAATTAAAAAAATTCCAGAAGGCAGTATTTTAATTTTAAACCATCATTTACTTGAATGGGGCATTGAATATCCCCGTACCCCGGAACGCAGCAAAGAGGGCCCCCCCCTCCCTGACCCCCACATTTAAAAAGTGCCCGGGAAAAAGGGGTCTTTCAACCCCCATTTTTAAAATTTTTAATGGACATTGACTTCACTTCCCTGGGCCACAAAAAAAAGGCATGGAAAGGGAACCAAACCCTGCATGACCCCCACATTTAAAAAGTGCCCGAAAAAAGGAATTTTTTTCAACCCCCCATTTTAGTTTTACTTTGGGCATTGGGCTAATTTCCTGGGCCTGGGCCACAGCATGAGCCCCAAACCCGCCCTGACCCCCACATTTAAAAAGGCCCGGAAAAAAGGGGTCTTTTCAACCCCCCCCATTTTAATTTCATGGAAAATTGACTATACCCGTTAAAAAAACCTGGGGGGAAAAACCCTGAGCCCCCCAACCTGCATGACCCCCCACAAATTTAAAAAAGGGCCGGAAAAAGGGGGTCTTTTTTAACCACCATTTTAGTTTCACTTGGACAAAATTTACTATACCTGTTCCTTTTGGGCCACAAACAGAGGCCCCCAAAAATCATGACCCCCCCCCTTTAAAAAAGTGCCGGAAAAAGGGTCTTTCAACCACCCTTTTTTGTTTTTACTGGGCATTGATTTTTAAACCTTTCCTGGGCCCCAGCATGAGCCCCCAAACCCCGCAAACCCCCCCCTTTAAAAAGTGGGCCCGGAAAAAAGGGGTCTTTCAACCCCATTTTAGGGTTTTACGGAAAATTGACTATAAACCTGTCCGGGGCCCCAGCATGACCCAGGGGCCGGGGTTTCAGGGGGGTGCGGTGAAAACCCAGGAGGCGTCCGCATCTATTTAACACGCAGGTTAAAATGCCCTGTGAAATCAGCAACGAAAAACTGTTTTGGTGAAATGAAACAGAGTGGGGGAAGGGGGAAAATGTGAAACTCCAGCCTTCCTCTGTAAAAAGTTTAATACCTGGGGAACGCTTTCCCCTCCTATTTATGTGGGCCCAAATTTAGCTTCACTTGGAAATTACGGTGGTTAACGCTCCTGTTACACCCAAAGGGGCCCTTATCCCCTTGGATTCTTTTTTTTTAATTTTTCTCAACTGGCCCGGAGGAAATGGGCTCTTACTTTTGTTTTTCTGTCCGTGCTCCCTACCTTTCCCTGTCCCTGAATAACCTACAACGGTCAAGTTTTTCCTGGTAAACCCCCCTTGTACAATTCAGAGGGAAAATTTTTTTTAACAGCTATTTTGGACATGCCCGTTTTTTTTAGTACTTTAAATTCTAGAAAACACATTTTTAAACAAGGGGTTTGAATCCCACCATGTCTTTTGTTTTTTCTTTTTTTCCCTTGTCATTAAACTGGGGTTTTCTCAAACAGGAATTTATAGCTATGTTAAAAGATCTTGCAAAAACAAAATCATTTTCAAAAATTAGTTCCCCTTAAAAGTGTCCTACCTATTCCAAAAAACTGCAGCACCCTCACCCCTTTTCCAAATCTTGACAATTGGGGAAAAAACAAATGTCCGTTAGAAAAAACATTTTTTTTGAATGGAACCCGTAGTATGGGTGCATGCACAGCAAAAAGGGCCCCCAAAAATTCAAAGCAGGGCCCCTTGAGCCACTTTGGGGCAATTGTGAAGAACCCAAAAGTCTGTTTGGGAAAAAAATTTTTTTTGAATAGGGCCGTAGTTAGCTGCATGTCACAGCAAAAAGCCCCCCAAAAATTTAAAGCATGACCCCTTTGGCCAAAATTTTTGGGCAAATTTTGAAAACAAATGTTCCTGTTAGAAAAACCCCTTTTTTTTTTATAAAGGGGCCCTTTGTATTGCTGCCATTTTCAAAACAGCATGACCCAAAAAATTATAAAAAAAAACTTCTCAGCCACTGTTTAAAAAATTTTGAGGGGGAAATGCCAACCCCTTTAAGCCCAAAAATTTTGTTACAAAGGCCCTGATTAAAAGCGTAACCACAGTTCATTTACCCCCAAAAAATTTTAAATATGACCTTTTAGCCACTATTAAAAAAATTTTGAGGGGAAAAAGCCCCTTAGAACCACATTTTTGTTTTTTAAAAGGCCATAAATTTTAGCTGGGATTCAAAAGCAACATACCCCAAAAAAATTATAAATTGACTTCTCAGCCCTTTAAAAATTTTTGGGGAGAAATGCCATTTGAAGTCCCCATTTTTTGTTCCCAAAGGGGCCATGATTATTGCTGTTATCTCCCCAGCACATGACCCAAAACCCTTGCAAAAATGCGAAAACTTTTTAAGGGGTAAAGTGAGTAAATGGAATACGGTGTTGTCATGAAAACCTTTCTTCCCTTTTTCAGTCCCCCTAAAAGCAAAACCACAAATGAAAGTTGGGAAAAAAAGAAAAAAATTGCAGTAAAAAAAATGATCATTTTAAAAAAAGTTTTTCAAGGAGGGGCCCTTTCTGTTTGAAAAAGGGAAGGGGAAGTAGACTGGGCAACTAATCGGGACCTCGGCAAAATTTGGGGGCCCCCCCCAAAAACCCTCAAGATCCAGCCTGATTCATCTTGATGAAAGTCAAACGATCCACATTATCTGTGGGAAAAAACCCGGAAAGCTTTGTCTGTAATGACTCCTCCAGGGGTGCCTTTAAGGTCCCCCCTAAATTTGACGCTGGCCCGATCCCGGAAAAACCCCCTTTTAAGGCGTTGGGGAGCCAGCCCCCGGCCATTCGTCCCCTTTTTTATACCCCAAAATCTATTGGGTTTCCCGGGAAAACATTTCAAAAAAAATCGGGGTTGGAGAAAGCAGATTTGTCGTGCACCATATCTTTAAAAATGGTCTCTTTTGTTGGATGTGTGCCCTGCATTGCAAGCTTTTTTGAGGGGGAAAAAAAGATTTTCCAGGGTCACCCATTAGGCTTTTGCCCCCTTGCCCGCTGGGTGCCGTTTTGGGTACTTGGCACTCTTTCTGCTGTCACGTCCTTTATGTTGTTCCACCCTGACATTTGGGGAACGTGAAGCAGGGCGCAACCAAATTTTCCCGTTGATCATTTAGCAAGGTCTCCATTTCCTGCATTTACTCTCCCAGTTTTCCCCGTTGTTCATTTGATGGCCTTAATGCGGGATCCCTGTTTAGGGAAACGGAGGGCATCCAAGCACTCATGTGAGAGATGGAGCCTTGATTTTTCCCCCCAAACCCTTTTTGGGCGAGGGGCACTAAGCCCAAACTTTCCTCATCTTCCTCCTCCGCCTCAAATTCGCGCCAACCCCTTTCCCAAAGGGAGGGAAAGTCGGAAACCCTCGGTTTTGGAATACCTCCTCCTCCTCCTCCTCCTCCAATGGGTCCGGGACAGCTTTAAAACCCGCCCCGATTGCCCGAATGATGCACCTTGAGACTGATGGGGCCCTTGCACTAGCTCGGACTCCGAACCCACTGGCCATTTTGAAGACTGATGAAATTTGGAAACTGTCGGGCCTTGGGATTTGACGGGGGAGAAAGGCTCCGTGTCCGCCCCCTCTTGTCCGTCCCTCCTCCACCCCTGGCGGGACCTGTTTTTTTCAGAGGTCCAATTTATCGGTTTCACGGTTTGACATTTGGGCTGCTTCATGTTGGACAATGGGTGATGATGCTGATGACGACAATTTTTGGCCGTGGGGCGCGAGGACAGGAGGTAAACGCTAGATGCAGGGGGTTTCATTAACCCAAAGAAGGAAAGATTGGCGACGATGTTTATTAATTCACAGGGGCCCCGACCCAGCGATGACAGGTGCGGTCCTGCAACCCGACGATCCGTGGCACGTGGGTTTCGCCCACTGGGAAAGGGGCAAACCTTTTTCCTTTTGTACCTCTTCCCCCCATGTTTCTACCCCCCTCTTTGCTCGCTTACCACCTGCATTTCGCTCCATGTTCAGAAATATAAAAATTTGAGAAGGTATGGAATAGTTTTGGAAAGTCTCCCTTTTTAAAAACGGCAAATCACAGTTATTCTCAAATCCATCTAATCAAAACAAAATTGCTGGATTCAATATTAACAGCAAGGGGTCTATCAACAAATCTGGACTGGGCAAAAGTCCAAAAAAACACGAAATCTGTTATGTTTTGATATAATAAACGGTATTTTTGCACCTTTCAATTCACCTGTGGTGAATATAGAATTGCTGTTTTAAGATTTACGTAGATGCCCGCGTCAATGAACAGTGCTGGGTGCGCAAAATCAAAAACACGTAACTGTTATGTTTTGATATAATAAACTGTATTTTTTGCACCTTTCAATTCACCTGTGGTGAATATAGAATTGGGGGTTTTTTAAAATTTACGTAGTTGCGGCGTCAATGAACAGTGCTGGGAGACCAAAAGTCAATAAACACGAAACTGTTATTTTTAAAAAAATTAAAATAAAGGGGTATTTTTTGCCCCTTACAATTCCCCCGGGTGGGTGGAAATTTAAAATTTGCTGTTTTAAGATTTACGAAATGCGGGCGAAAATTGAACAAAAGGGTTTGCGCAAAAGCCCAAAAAAAACACTAACGGGTTAGGTTTTGATATAATAAACTTTTTTTTTTTTTTTTTGCCCCTTTTCCCTTTTCCCCTTTGTGGGGGAATTAAAAGGAATTGCTTTTTTTAAGATTTACGAGATGTTTGCGTCAATAAACCCATGCGGGGTGGGGAAAAAGTCAAAAAACACAACTGTTAGGGTTTTTTGATAAAATTTAAACGGTATTTTTTGCCCTTTTCCAATTAAACCTGTGGTAAAATATAAAAATTGGCTGTTTTTAAGATTTACGAAAGTTTCTCGTCCAAAAACGTGCGGGGGGTGCGCAAAAAAAAAAAAACACGTAACGTTTTTGTTTTGATATAAAAAACTGTATTTTTTGCCCCCTTTAAATTTTCCCCTGGGGTGAATATGGGAAATTGGGCTGTTTAAAATTTACGTAGATCGGGCGTAAATAAACAGGGCTGGGTGCGCAAAAGTAAAAAAACCCCACGTAACGGTTAGTTTTGATATAAAAATGGAAATTTTTTGCCCTTTCAATTCACCTGTGGTGAAAAATAAAATTTGCTGTTTTAAGTTTTTCTTAAAATGTTTGGGGAAAAATGAACGTGAGGGTGCGAAAAAAAGTAAAAAAAAACACTATCTTTTTTTGGAGTTTTAAAAAACCGGGTTTTTTTTGCACTTTTCAATTCCCCCCTGTGGGGAAAATTTAAAATTGCGTTTTTTAAGTTTTTACGTAGAGCTTGCGTCAATGAACAGTGCGGGGGTGCCCCAAAGCAAAAAAACACTTTTCCCTGTTAGGGTTTTGCTATAAAAAAAACTGTATTTTTTGCACCTTTAAATTTCCCATTTTGGGGGTGAATATGGGAATTGCTTTTTTTAATTTTTTACGTAGTTTCCTGGTCAAGGGAAACATCGGGGTTTTGGCAAAAGTCAAAAACAGTAACTGTTATGTTTTGATATGATAACTGTTTTTTTTTGGGCCCCTTTAAATTTCACCTGTTGAGGAAAAAAATTGCTGTTTTTAAATGTACTTAGATACCTGCTTCAAGGAACAGTGCTGGGTTTTGCCCCAAAAGTCCAAAAAACCCTTTAACTGTTATTTTTTTTGTTTTAAAATTAAACTGAAATTTTTTGCCCTTTCAATTACCTGTGGGGGGAATATAGAATTGCGGTTTAAGTTTTTCGTAGATGTGCGTCAATGAAAAATGCGGGGGTCCCAAAAAGGCAAAAAACAGGGAAAACGTTATGTTTTGATAAAAAAAAGGTTTTTTTTGCATTTTCCCAATTCACCTGGGGGGTAAAAATATAGAATTGCTTTTTTAAAAGGTTTTTATTTGGGGGGGGGCTGCGTCAATGAACATTTGGGGGTGCGAAAAAGGGAAAAAAAAACACGAAATTTGGATGTTTTCTTACAAAATTACACGGAAATTTTTGGCAAACCCCAACCTGGCTGATACAAATTGCGGTTTGTAATTTAAGTGCAAGGGGGATATATCAACGCCCAGGTGAAGGGTAAATTAAACCCCTATCTAAAATGTTAGAAAATTTAAAGTGGAGTTTTGCACAAACAAGAGACCGAGTTACTAAAAATGAGTTTATCCAATATAAGTTCGGCTCCCCAATACCCCAGAAATTTTTCAATGCAAAACTTTTAAAATAATAAAAAATTCCATAAATTTTTCTACACTAAGTCTTGGTGAACTTTACCCATGTTTTTTTAAGTAGGCTTGTTTGTGTTCGCCCGGGGGCCCCCCCCCCCCCCCCCCGCTCCACCCCCTTTAAATTTTTCAGCGGTAGATGCTGCTTTAAAATTCTCTAGCTAATTCAAAAATGTTCAAATCCCAAATCTAACAAAATTTGGGAAGGGTCCACTAAAGTAGAGGTTTCTCTGGGCAAAAAGACAATTTAGCTGGGTGTTTGGCCCAGGCAGAGCGCAGGTCCCTTCCCCAGAGACGCTGAAAACACTGAGGCTGAAACAGGAAACCTGTTCATGTAAAAAGGGGGGGGGTCAGTGATTTTTCCCCCAATGCAACCCTACCTCCCCGTTTATACGTGCACACATCTCACCCCGCTTATTTTGTAATCTCATTTGTGGCCGCCAAAATTAAAAGGAAGCGCCGAAAAAAAGGGGCGACTTAAAAAGATGTGCACAGTTTTAACCCCTTAAATTTCGCATGATTGGAAATTTCATCACCTAAAAACCTTTCCGATTTCAACTTGTCGTAAAAATCGCTCAACCCAATATCCACTTTCTGAAAATTGACTAGGGTTTTATAGGAAGAAATCAGTGGTTTCCCATAAAATGCTGAGCTTTTTATTTTTGTTCTTCTAGCAACCAAAAGGATATGAGGGGCAGGGTTTTAAAAAAAAGACAAAACTCCCGGTTTCCCAAAATGGAAAAACTAGCCCCTTTTTAATTTCTATATTACATTAGATTGTCCAGAAGTATCCAAAAAAAACAACTTGATTGCCACCCAAATTTTTTTTTGCTGCTGATGCAGTAAAAACTAAGCAAAACACTTCCCAGTCAGGAAATTAAAGGGGAATGTGTTTTTTTCCTAACCAGCTGGTGAAAAGGGGTTACTTAGCATTTTATAATAGATTTTTTACTGGTGTAGATAGATAGATAGATAAAGATAGTGATAGATAGATAGATAATTTGAATGTTGGTAGATAGATAGATAATAGATAGTAGATAATAATAGATGATAGTGATAGCACTTAAGGGAATTGGAGCTGTCAACCCCCAAAAAAAAAAGAAACCAAGAAAATGAAAAAAAATAAAAGCCAAAAAGTGAAAACCAGTTAGAACTCCACTGAAGCCCTTTTCTTTGCTACTGCGGCCAACCGCCATGTACCCTCAGTCGTCCCAAAGCTTCCCTATTTTATGGTTTCCCATCACTTATGCCTTTGTATCGTACTTTTTATGACTATGGCCTCTAAAATAGGACTACTTAGATTTACTTTCAAGGTTTCTTCAAAGCGTTCTAAGTTTAAATTTGAAAAGAGTTCGGCCAAAATGTCCAAAGGGTTTTTGGATGTCCAAAAATAACTTAACCCCC